>JAWPHD010020687.1:0-30897 GCA_037043455.1 Cyrtodaria siliqua | reverse complement strand
TTTTGGAGGACCTGGGATGATGGTAATTAAAGGTAATGTTGTCCATTTTGGAAGACCTGGGATTGGTAATTAAAGGTAATGTTGTCCATTTTGGAGGACTTGGGATGGGTAATTAAAGGTAATGTTTGTCCATTTTGGAGAACCTGGGATGGGTAATTAAAGGTAATGTTGTCCATTTGGGAGGACCTGGGATGGTGGTAATTAAAGGTAATGTTGTCCATTTTGGAGGGCCTGGGATGGTGGTAATTAAAGGTAATGTTGTTCATTTTGGAGGACCTGTGATGGTGGTAATTAAAGGTAATGTTGTCCATTTCGGAGGACCTGGGATGGTGGCAATTAAAGGTAATGTTGTCCATTTTGGAGGACCTGGGATGGTGGTAATTAAAAGGTAATGTTGTTCATTTTGGAGGACCTGGGATGGTGGTAATTAAAGGTAATGTTGTCCATTTTGAAGGACCTGGGACGGTGATAATTAAAGGTAATGTTGTCCATTTTGGAGGACCTGAGATGGTGGCAATTAAAGGTAATGTTGTCCATTTTGGAGGACCTGGGATGATGGTAATTAAAGGTAATGTTGTCCATTTTGGAGAATGTGGGGTGACCGTAATTAAACGTAATGTTGTCCATATTGGAGGACCTGGGATGGTGGTAATTAAAGGTAATGTTGTCCATTTTGGAGGACCTGGGATGGTGGTAATTAAAGGTAATGTTGTCAATTTTGGAAGACCTGGGGATGGGTAATTAAAGGTAATGTTGTCCATTTTGGAGAAATTGGGATGGTGGTAATTAAAGGTAATGTTGTCCATTTTGGAGGACCTGGGATGGTGGTAATTAAAGGTAATTGGGATGATGGTAATTAAAGGTAATGTTGTCCATTTTGGAGGACCTGGGATGGTGGCAATTAAAGGTAATGTTGTCCATTTTGGAGGACCTGGGATGATGATAATTAAAGGTAATGTTGTCCATTTTGAGGACCTGGGATGGTGGTAATTAAAGGCAATGTTGTCCATTTTGGAGGACCTGGGATGGTGGTAACTAAAGGTAATGTTGTCCATTTTGGAGGACCTGGGATGGCGGTAATTAAAAGTGATGTTGTCCATTTACGAGGACCTGGGATGGTGGTAATTAAAGGTAATATTGTCCATTTTGGAAGACCTGGGACGGCGGTAATTAAAGGTAATGTTGACCATTTTGGAGAATGTGGGGTGACGGTAATTAAACATAATGTTGTCCAGTTTGGAGGACCTGGGATGGTGGTAATTAAACATAATGTTGTCCATTTGGGAGGGTCTGGGATGGTGGTAATTAAAGGTAATATTATCCATTTTGGAGGACCTGGGATGGTGGTAATTAAATACTATGTTGTCCATTTTGGAAGACCTGGGATGGGTAATTAAATGTAATATTGACCATTTTGGAGAACCTGGGATGGGTAATTAAAGGTAATGTTGTCCATTTTGGAGGACTTGGGATGGTGGTAATTAAAGCTAATGTTGTCATTTTGGAGGACCTGGGATGGTGATAATTCAAGGTAATGTTGTCCATTTTGGAGGACATGGGATGGTGGTAATTAAAAGCTACAATGATGTCCATTTTAGAGGACCTGGGATGGTGGTAATTAAAGGTAATGTTGTCCATTTTGGAGGACCTGGGATGGTGGTAATTAAAGGTAATGTTGTCCATTTTGGAGAATGTGGGGTGGCGGTAATTAAACATAATGTTGTCCATATTGGAGGACCTGGGATGGTGGTAATTAAACATAATGTTGTCCATTTGGAGGGTCTGGGATGGTGGTAATTAAAAGTAATATTATCCATTTTGGAGGACCTGGGATGGTGGTAATTAAATGTTATGTTGTCCATTTTGGAAGACCTGGGATGGGTAATTAAATGTAATGTTGTCCATTTTGGAGAACCTGGGATGGGTAATTAAAGGTAATGTTGTCCATTTTGGAGGTTTTGGGATGGTGGTAATTAAAGCTAATGTTGTCCATTTTGGAGGACCTGGGATGGTGATAATTCAAGGTAATGTTGTCCATTTTGGAGGACATGGGATGGTGGTAATTAAAAGTTACAATGATGTCCATTTTGGAGGACCTGGGATGGTGGTAATTAAAGGTAATGTTGTCCATTTTGGAGGACCTGGGATGGTGGTAATTAAAGGTAATGTTGTCCATTTTGGAGAATGTGGGGTGGCGGTAATTAAACATAATGTTGCCCATATTGGAGGACCTGGGATGGTGGTAATTAAAGGTAATGTTGTCCATTTTGGAGAATGTGGGGTGACGGTAATTAAACATAATGTTGTCCATTTTGGAGACCTGGGATGGTGGTAATTAAAGATAATGTTGTCCATTTTGGAGGACCTGGGATGGTGGTAATTAAAGGTAATGTTGTCCATTTTGGAAGACCTGGGATGACGGTAATTAAAGGTAATGTTGTCCATTTTGGAGAATGTGGGGTGACGGTAATTAAACATAATGTTGTCCATTTTGGAGGACCTAGAATGGTGGTAATTAAAGGTAATGTTGTCCATTTTGGAGGACCCGGGATGGTGGTAATTAAAGGTAATGTTGTCCATTTTGGAGGACCTGGGATGGTGATAATTAAAGGTAATGTTGTCCATTTTGGAGGACCTGGGATGGTGGCAATTAAAGGTAATGTTGTCCATTTTGGAGGACCTGGGATGATGGTAATTAAAGGTAATGTTGTCCATTTTGGAGAATGTGGGGTGACGGTAATTAAACATAATGTTGTCCATTTTGGAGGACCTAGAATGGTGGTAATTAAAGGTAATGTTGTCCATTTTGGAGGACCCGGGATGGTGGTAATTAAAGGTAATGTTGTCCATTTTGGAGGACCTGGGATGGTGATAATTAAAGGTAATGTTGTCCATTTTGGAGGACCTGGGATGGTGATAATTAAAGGTAATGTTGTCCATTTTGGAGGACCTGGGATGGTGGCAATTAAAGGTAATGTTGTCCATTTTGGAGGGACCTGGGATGATGGTAATTAAAGGTAATGTTGTCCATTTTGGAGGACCTGGGATGGTGGTTATTAAAGGTAATGTTTTCCATTTTGGAGGACCTGGGATGGCGGTAATAAAAGGTAATATTATCCATTTTGGAGGACCTGGGATGGTGGTAATTAAAGGTTACAATGTTGTCCATTTTGGAGGACCTGGGATGGTGGTTAATTAAAGGTAATGTTGTCCATTTTGGAGGACCTGGGATGGTGGTAATTAAAGGTAATGTTGTCCATTTTGGAGGACTTGGGGATGGTGGTAATTAAAGGTACTGTTGTCCGTTTTGGAGGATCTGGGATGGTGGTAATTAAAGGTAATGTTGGCGATCTCAGACAATGTTTGATGATTGTTAAAGGTACTGTGGCCAATCTAAGATGATGTGGAGTGATGGTCATTAAAGGTACAGCCGACAGTATTTGAGGATGTGGGGGTGATGACTATTAGATGTCTTGGAGGTTGTGGGGTGATGGTAATTAAAGGTAATGCTGTCCATTTTGGAGGAACCTGGGATGTTAGAAATTAAAGGTAATGTTGTCCATTTTGGAGGACCTCGGATGTTAGTAATTAAAGATACTGTTGGTAATTTTAGATGATGTGGGGTGATGGTCATTAAAGGTAATGTTGTCCATTTTGGAGGACCTGGGATGGTGGTAATTAAAGGTAATGTTGTCCATTTTGGAGGACATGATATGTTGGTAAATAAAGGTACTGTTGGCAATTTTAGTTGATGTGGGGTGATGGTCATTAAAGGTACAGCCGGCAATCTTTGAGGATGTGGGGTGATGGATATTAAATGTAACGTTGGCCATACTGAATGACATAGGGCGATAGTTACTCAGGAACTGATGGCGATCTCGTAAAATGTGAAGTGAGGGTTATTAATGTACTGTAGGCCATATTGTATGACATAGGTTATTAAATGTCCAGTTGGTGATCTTGGATGACATAGGGTGACAGTTATTAAAGGTACAGTTGGCTATCTTGGATGACATAGGATGATATTTATTAATTAAAGGTGAAATCTTGGAGGACATACGGCTATGGTTTTTCAATGTACCGTGGTGGATCTTGTACACCATCCGGTGATGGCTATTAAATGTACAGTTCGCAATCTTGGATTACGTGGGGTGATGGCTATTAAATGTCCTGATGGCCATCTTGGATGACATAAGGTGATGGTTATTAAATGTACTTTTGACAGTCTTTGATGAAATGCATGTTTGGTTATCTTGAACGAAGTGTGATGGTTATGAAATGTACTATTGGCAATCATTAAGGATGTTAATTTGTAATGGCATTGATTGGGATAGGAAGATGTGGGGTGAAGGTTATCAGATGTAATGTTGGTGACAATGTGTGATGTGATGGGAACTGCAGAGTGTGATGTGATAGGGATGGCCAAGTGTGATGTGATGGAAATGGCAGAGTGTGATGGGATGAGAATGGCAGAGTATGATGTGGTGGGAATGGCAGTGTGAAGTTATGGGAATGACAGTGTGATGTGATGGGAATGGCAAAGCATGATGTGATGGGAATGGCATAGTGTGATGTGATGGGAATGGCACAGTGTGATGTAATGGAATGGCATAGTGTGATGTGATGTGCATGGCAGAGTGTGATGTGATGTGCATGTCAGGGTGTGAACGGATGTGACTGGCAGGGTGTGATGTGATGGGAATGGCACAATGTGATGTGATGTGGAATGGCAGGGTGTGATGTGATGTGGAATGGCAGGGTGTGATGTGATGGGAATGGCAGAGTGTAATATGATGGTAATGACAGAATCTGATGTGATGGGAATGACAGAATGTGATGTGATGGGAATGGCAGTGTGTGATGTGATGGCGATGGCAGAGTGTGAGGTGATGAAAATGGAAGAGTGTGATGTGATGGGAATGATAGAGTGTGATGTGATGGGAATGACAGTGTGTGATGTAATGGGAATGACAGTGTGTGATATGATGGGAATGGCAGAGTGTGATGGGATGTGTTGGGCAGGGAGTGATGGGATGGGAATGGCAGAGTGTGAAGTGAAGCGAATGTCAGAGTGTGGTGTGATGGGAATGGCAGAGTGTGGTGTGCTGGGAATGGAAGAGTGTGATGTGATGGGAATGGCAGAGTGTGATGTGATGTGAATGGCAAAGTGTGATGTGATGGGAAGGGCAGAGTGTGATGTGATGGGAATGGCAGATTGTGATGTGATGGGAATGACAGTGTGTGATGTGATGGGAATGACAGTGTGTGATATGATTGGAATGGCAGAGTGTGATGGGATGTGGGGGGGCAGGGAGTGATGGGATGGGAATGGCAGAGTGTGATGTGAAGAGAATGGCAGAGTGTGATGTGAAGGGAATGGCAGAGTGTGATGTGATGGGAATGGCAGAGTGTGATGCGATGGGAATGGCAGAGTGTGATGTGATGGGAATGGCAGAGTGTGATGCGATGGGAATGGCAGAGTGTGATGCGATGGGAATGGCAGAGTGTGATGTGATGTGAATGGCAGAGTGTGATGTGATGGGAAGGGCAGAGTGTGATGTGATGGAAATGGCAGAGTGTGATGTGACGGGAATGACAGAGTTTGATGTGCTGGGAATGTCAGAGTGTAATGTGATTGGGATGGTAGAGTGTGATGTGATGGGAATGGCAAAGTGTGATGTGATGGGAATGGCAGAGTGTAATATGATGGTAATGACAGAATCTGATGTGATGGGAATGACAGAATGTGATGTGATGGGAATGGCAGTGTGTGATGTGATGGCGATGGCAGAGTGTGAGGTGATGAAAATGGAAGAGTGTGATGTGATGGGAATGATAGAGTGTGATGTGATGGGAATGACAGTGTGTGATGTAATGGGAATGACAGTGTGTGATATGATGGGAATGGCAGAGTGTGATGGGATGTGTTGGGCAGGGAGTGATGGGATGGGAATGGCAGAGTGTGAAGTGAAGCGAATGTCAGAGTGTGGTGTGATGGGAATGGCAGAGTGTGGTGTGCTGGGAATGGAAGAGTGTGATGTGATGGGAATGGCAGAGTGTGATGTGATGTGAATGGCAAAGTGTGATGTGATGGGAAGGGCAGAGTGTGATGTGATGGGAATGGCAGATTGTGATGTGATGGGAATGACAGTGTGTGATGTGATGGGAATGACAGTGTGTGATATGATTGGAATGGCAGAGTGTGATGGGATGTGGGGGGCAGGGAGTGATGGGATGGGAATGGCAGAGTGTGATGTGAAGGGAATGGCAGAGTGTGATGTGAAGGGAATGGTAGAGTGTGATGTGATGGGAATGGCAGAGTGTGATGCGATGGGAATGGCAGAGTGTGATGTGATGGGAATGGCAGAGTGTGATGCGATGGGAATGGCAGAGTGTGATGTGATGTGAATGGCAGAGTGTGATGTGATGGGAAGGGCAGAGTGTGATGTGATGGAAATGGCAGAGTGTGATGTGACGGGAATGACAGAGTTTGATGTGCTGGGAATGTCAGAGTGTAATGTGATGGGGATGGTAGAGTGTGATGTGATGGGAATGGCAAAGTGTGATGTGATGGGAATGGCAGAGTGTGATTTGATGGGAATGGCAGTGTGTGTGATGGGAATGGCAGAGTGTGATGTGATGGGAATGTCAAAGTGTGATGTGATGAGAATGATAGAGTGTAGTATGATTAGAACAAGTGTACTATGATGAGAATGACGGTGTGGAGTCTGATGAGTTTGAAAGAGCAAGATAGGATGATCATGGCATAGCGCTCTACCATAACCATTATAGCATGCACTACCATATGGAGAGCATGGCATGATCAGTATGATAGAGCAAGGCATGATGAGTACAGCAAAGCGCTTTACTATACTCAACAAGCCAATCTCTACCATACAGACTATACCATAGTCTAACATACTCATCAGTTTACACAATATCATACTCATGATACCACAATCTGTCATACCATAATATGCTCAATTATCCTCACCACAGCATGCTCTGCCACTCACCACAGCATCACACACTCCCATTCCCATCACATTACACTCTGCCATTCCCATCACATCACACTTTGCCATTTGCATCAAATCACACTATGCCATTCCCATCACATCACACTATGCCATTCCCATCACATCACACTCTGCCATTCCCATCGTATCACACTCTGCCATTCCCATCACATCACACTCTGCCATTCCCATCACATCACACTTTGCCATTCCCATCCCATCACACTATGCTTTTCCCATCAAATCACACTATGCTATTCCCATCGAATCACACTATACCATCCTCATCACATCACACACTGCTATTCCCATCACACCACACACTGCCATTCCCATCACACCACACTCTGCCATTGCCATCACATCATACTTTGCAATTCCCATCCCATCACACTCTGCCATTTCCATCAGACCACACACTGCCATTCCCATCACATCACACTTTGCCATTCCCATCACATCACACTCTGCCATTCCCATCACATCACACTCTGCCATTCCCATCACATCACACTCTGCCATTCCCATCACACCACACTTTGCCATTCCCATCCCATCACACTATGCTATTCCCATCAAATCACACTATACCATTTCCATCAGACCACACTCTGCCATTCCCATCACATCACACTTTGCCATTCCCATCACATCACACTTTGCCATTCCCATCACATCACACTCTGCCATTCCCATCACATCACACTCTTCCATTCCCATCACATCACACTTTGCAATTCCCATCACATCACACTTTGCCATTCCCATCACATCACACTTTGCCATTCCCATCACATCACACTCTGCCATTCCCATCACATCACACTCTTCCATTCCCATCACACCACACTCTGCCATTCCCATCACATCACACTTTGCAATTCCCATCACATCACACTCTGCCATTTCCATCACACCACACACTGCCATTTCCATCACACCACACTCTGCCATTCCCATCACATCACACTTTGCTATTCGCATCACATCACACTTTGCCATTCGCATCACATCACACTTTGCCATTCCCATCACATACCACTCTGCCATTCCCATCACATCACACTTTGCCATTCTCATCCCATCACACTATGCTATTCCCATCAAATCACACTATACCATCCACATCACATCACACTCTTCCATTCCAATCACACCACATTCTGCCATTCCCATCACATCACACTTTGCAATTCCCATCACATCACACTCTGCCATTCCCATCACATCACACTCTGCCATTCCCATCGCATCACACTTTGCCATTCCCATCCCATCACACTATGCTATTCCCATCAAATCACACTCTACCATCCACATCACACACTGCTATTCCCATCACACCACACACTGTCATTACCATCACACCACAATTCACCATTCGCACCACATCACACTCTTCAATTCCCATCACACCACACTCTGCCACACCCCTCCCATCACACTCTGCCACACCCATCCCATCACACTCTGCCACACCCATCCCATCACCCTCTGCCACACCCATCCCATCACACTGCCACACCCATCACATCACACTGCACACACCCATCACATCACACTCTGCCACTGACATCACATTACACTCTGCCACACCCATCACATCACACTAAAGTTTCAACGAAATCCTTCAAAAGTTTTCAGGGAAGATTTCATATTTAACCTTTTCCTATATAACTATGTAAAGCTTGGGTCAACATGGCAACCATTTTGATTATTCGATGAAAACGAAAAACACAAATTTGATAGAGGCCAACCCAAGGAACATGTATATGATATTTCACTGGAATGGATTAAGTGGTTTCGAAGGAGATATCGCTTGAAATTTCCTTAAATTTTACTTAGTTTTAGCCATGGTGGCCATCTTGGACAGCTGGCGGCTGCGAAAAACACAAATCTGAGGCCAACCCAAGGAAAATGTATATTTGATATTTAACTAGAATGGAATAAGTGGTAATATGTCGTTTGATAAATGTCCTTAAATTTGACCTAAGTTTAGCCATGGTGGCCATCATGGATGACTGGTGGCCCCAAAAACGCAAATCTAAGGGGGACTAACCAAAAGATCATTGTGCTCAAGTTTCATCAAAATCTTTCAGGCGGTTTCAGAGAAAATGTCATTTTGAACCTTTTCCTATATAAACTCTGAGTCGCCATGGCGGCCATTTTGATTATTCGACGATAACGAAAAACACAAACTTGATAGCGGCTAACCCAAGGAACATGTATATGATATTTCAGTAGAATGGAATAAGTGGTTTCGGAGGAGATGTCGTTTGAAATTTCCTTAAATTTGACCCTATTTTTAGCTATGGCGGCCATCTTGGATGACTGGAGGCCGTGAAAACCACAAATCTGAGATGGACTATCCCAAATATCATTGTGCTTAAGTTTCAAAATCTTTCAGGCGGTTTCAGAGGAGATGTCGATTTTATAAAATTGCTGACGGACAGACGGACAGACGGACGGACAGACGGACGGACGAAGAGTGATCGCATAAGCAGCCAGTAGAAGTAGAGCTAAAAAAACATGGAAATTCCACGAAAACCGGGTTTTCAGAGCAGAAAACATTTTCGTATTTTTAGTAGCAGTGACCCTGAACTTGACCTCAGTGATCCCAAATACAATCCTAAGCTTCCTTTACATATAAGGTACCTACATAGCAAGGTTTGTTCCAATATCTCATTAAAGTTATTCAGCAGAAAATGTTTTTCTATTTTTTAGTAACATTGACCTTGATTTTGACCCCAGCCACCCCAAATGCCATCCCAAACTTCTTTTTGGTATCAGCTACCTACACAGCAAGTTTCATTCTAATATCTCATTTCTTACTTAGGTTATCGAGAGGAAACCACTTTTAGTAACAGTGACCTTGACCCCAGTGACCCCAACTGCACTCCCAAGCTTCCTTTCCATCTAAAATACCTACCCTGCAGTTGGCAATCCTGGAGGATGTGGGCTGATGGTTATTAAAGGTATTAAGATGGTGATAGTGGACATCATTGCTGGATGGCTATTATATGTACCATAGAGGAATCATGCAGGATTTGGGTGATGATTATTAAAGGTACAGATGGTGATCTTGGACATTTGATGGGGGATGGCTATTAGATGTCTTGGAGGATGTGGGCTGATAATTATTGAAGGTATTGATGGAGATTTGGAACATTATTGGGAGATGGCTATTAAACGTACCATTTGCAATCTTGGAGAATGTTTGGTTGTTGTTATTAGATGGTCATTAAATTTATAGTTTGCAGGGAAATGTTTATTCAAGGTACTGTTGCCAATCTTGTGTTTGGTAATCTTGGAGAACATGTGGTTATGGTTATTAAATGTGCTATTGGCAATCTCGGATGATGTTGGGTAATGGTTATTAAACATACAAGTTTTTCAAAACTCTCAATAATACAGATGGTTTGGCTGTGTCACTTTCCCTTTAAACGTACTGTTAGCAATTTTGGATGACGTGGGTTAACGTTATTAAATGTACAGTTGTCAATATCGGACGACGTTGGGTAATGGTTACTGAAGGTATTGTTGGCAATTTTGGACAATGTTGGGTAACAATTATTAGAAGTATTGTGGTAATTGTTTAACAAATGTACTGTTGGCTATTTTGGATGACATGGAGGGATGGTTATTAAAGGTTACCTTGGCGGCCATGGACAAATTATTATAATTATTATCATTAAACGTGCTGTTGGCAATTTTCAGTGATTGTCATTTCATTGTGATGGCTTTAAAAGGTACTTTTGGTGATCTTGAATGATATTTGGTGATCATTACTGAGAGTGCAGTCGGCGATCTTGGATGAGGTGGGGAGATGATCATTAAATTTACAGTTCGCAATATTGGACGACGTGGGGTGATGGTCATTAAATTCACAGTTGGCAATTCTATATGTCGTAGAGTGATGTTTACTAAAGGTAATGTTGGCCATCTTGAGAGGATGTGAGGTGGTGGTTATTAAAATTACAGTTGGCATTCTTGAGAAAACGTAGGGTGGTGGTTATTAAAGGTTCAGTTATGGATCTTCGATGACGTATGATGATGATTATTAAAGTTACTGTTGTCCATTTTGGAGGAAGTGGGGGGATCGTAATTAAAGGTAATGTTGTCCATTTTGGAGGACCTGGGATGGTGGTAATTAAACGTAATGTTGTCCATTTGGAAGACCTGGGATGGTGGTAATTAAAGGTAATGTTGCCCATTTTGGAAGACCTGGGATGGGTAATTAAAGGTAATGTCCATTTTGGAGGACCTGGTATGGTGGTAATTAAGATAATGTTGTCCATTTTGGAGGACCTGGGATGGTGGCAATTAAAGGTAATGTTGCCCAATTTGGAGGACCTGGGGTGACTGTAATTAAACGTAATGTTGTCCATTTTGGAGGACCTGGGATGGTAATAATTAAAGGTACTGTTGTCCATTTTGGAGGACCTGGGATGGTGGTAATTAAAGGTAATGTTGTCCATTTTGGAGGACCTGGGATGGTGGTAATTAAAGGTAATGTTGTCCATTTTGGAAGACCTGGGATGGGTAATTAAAGGTAATGTTGTCCATTTTGGAGGACCTGGGATGGGTAATTAAAGGTAATGTTGTCCATTTTGGAAGACCTGGGATGGGTAATTAAAGGTAATGTTGTCCATTTTGGAAGACCTGGGATGGGTAATTAAAGGTAATGTTGTCCATTTTGGAGGACCTGGGATGGTGGTAATTAAAGGTATTGTTGTCCATTTTGGAGGACCTGGGATGGTGGCAATTAAAGGTAATGTTGTAGATTTTGGAGGACCTGGGATGATGGTAATTAAAGGTAATGTTGTCCATTTTGGAGGACCTGGGATGGGTAATAATTAAAGGTAATGTTGTCCATTTTGGAGGACCTGTGATGGTGGTAATTAAAGGTAATGTTGTCCATTTTGGAAGACCTGGGATGGGTAATTAAAGGTAATGTTGTCCATTTTGAAAGACCTGGGATGGTGGCAATTAAAGGTAATGTTGTCCATTTTGGAGGACCTGGGATGGCAGTAATTAAAGGTAATGTTGTCCATTTTGGAAGACCTGGGATGGGTAAATAATGGTAATGTTGTCCATTTTGGAGGACCTGGGGTGGTGGTAATTAAAGGTAATGTTGTCCATTTTGGAGGACCTAGGATGGTGGCAATTAAAGGTATGTTGTAGATTTTGGAGGACCTTGCATGATGGTTATTAAAGGTAATGTTGTCCATTTTGGAGGACCTGGGATGGTGGTAATTAAAGGTAATGTTGTCCATTTTGGAGGACCTGGGATGGTGGCAATTAAAGGTAATGTTGTCCATTTTGGAGGACCTGGGATGATGGTAATTAAAGGTAATGTTGTCCATTTTGGAGGACCTGGGATGCTGGTAATTAAAGGCAATGTTGTCCATTTTGGAGGACCTGGGATGGTGGTTATTAAAGGTAATGTTTTCCATTTTGGAGGACCTGGGATGGTGGTAATTAAAGGTAATGTCCATTTTGGAGAATGTGGGGTGACGCTAATTAAACGTAATGTTGTCCATTTTGGAGAATCTGGGATGGTGGTAATTAAACGTAATGTTGTCCATTTGGGAGGACCTGGGATGGTGGTAATTAAAGGTTATATTGTCCATTTTGGAGGACCTGGGATGGTGGTAATTAAAGGTACTGTTGTCCGTTTTGAAGACTTGGGATGGTGGTAATTAAAGGTATTGTTTGTCCATTTTGGAGGACCTGGGATGATGGTAATTAAAGTAATGTTGTCCATTTTGGAGGACCTGGGATAGTGGCAATGAAAGGTATGTTGTAGATTTTGGAGGACCTGGGATGATGGTAATTAAAGGTAATGTCGTCCATTTTGGAGGACCTAGGACGGTGGTAATTAAAGATAATGTTGTCCATTTTGGAGGACCTGCGATGATGTAAATTAAAGGTAATGTTGTCCATTTTGGAGGACCTGGGATGGTGGTAATTAAAGGCAATGATTTCCATTTTGGAGGACCTGGGATGATGGTAATTAAAGGTACTGTTGTCCGTTTTGGAGGACTTGGGATGGTGGAAATTAAAGATAATATTGCCCATTATGGAGGACCTGGGATGGTGGCAATTAAAGGCAATGTTTTCCATTTTGGAGGACCTGGGATGGTGGTTATTAAAGGTAATGTTTTCCATTTTGGAGGACCTGGGATGGTGGTAACTAAAGGTAATGTTGTCCATTTTGGAGAATGTGGGGTGACGGTAATTAAACATAATGTTGTCCATTTGGGAGGACCTGGGATGGTGGTAATTAAATGTAATGTTGTCCATTTGGGAGGACCTGGGATGGTGGTAATTAAAGGTAATGTTGTCCATTTTGGAGGACCTGGGATGGTGGCAATTAAAGGTAATGTTGTCCATTTTGGAGGACCTGGGATGATCGTATTTAAAGGTAATGTTGTCCATTTTGGAGGACCTGGGATGGTGGTAATTAAAGGCAATGTTGTCCATTTTGGAGGACCTGGGATGGCGGAAATTAAAGGTTATGTTGTCCATTTAGGAGGACCTGGGATGGAGGTAATTAAAGGTAATATTGTCCATTTTGGAAGACCTGGGATGGCGGTAATTAAAGGTAATGTTGTCCATTTTGGAGAATGTGGGGTGACGGTAATTAAACATAATGTTGTCCATTTTGGAGGACCTGGGATGGTGGTAATTAAAGGTAATGTTGTCCATTTTGAAAGATCTGGGATGGTGGTAATTAAAGGTAATGTTGTCCATTTTGGAGGACCTGGGATGGTGGTAATTAAAGGTAATGTTGTCCATTTTGGAAGATCTGGGATGGTGGTAATTAAAGGTAATGTTGTCCATTTTGGAATACCTGGGATGGTGGTAATTATTGGTAATGTTGTCCATTTTGGAAGACCTTGGATAAGTAATTAAAGGTAATGTTGTCCATTTTGAAAGACCTGCGATGGTGGCAATTAAAGGTAATGTCCATTTTGGAGGACCTGTGATGGTGGTATTTAAAACTAATGTTGTCCATTTTGGAAGACCTGGGATGGGTAATTAAAGGTAATGTTGTCCATTTTGGAAGACCTGGGATGGGTAATTAAAGGTAATGTTTTCCATTTTGGAAGATCTGGGATGGGTAATTAAAGGTAATGTTGTCCATTTTGGAGGACCTGGGATGGTGGCAATTAAAGGTATGTTGTAGATTTTGGAGGACCTGGGAAGGGTAATTTAAGGTAATGTTGTCTTTTTTGGAGGACCTGGGATGGTGGTAATTAAAGGTAATGTTGTCCATTTTGGAGGACCTGGGATGGTGGAAATTAAAGGTAATGTTGTAGATTTTGGAGGACCTGGGATGATGGTAATTAAAGGTAATGTTGTCCATTTGGAGGACCTGTGATGGTGGTAATTAAAGGTAATGTTGTCCATTTTGGAAGATCTGGGATGGGTAATTAAAGGTAATGTTGTCCATTTTGGAGGACCTGGGATGGTAATAATTACAGTTAATGTTGTCCATTTTGAAGGACCTGGGATGGTGACAATTAAAGGTCATGTTGTCCATTTTGGAGGACCTGGGATGGTGGTTATTAAAGGTAATGTTGTCCATTATGGAGGACCTGGGATGGTGGTAATTAAAGGTAATGTCCATTTTGGAAGACCTGGGATGTGTAATTAAAGGTAATGTTGTCCATTTTGGAGGACCTGAGATGGGTAAAGGTATTGTTGTCCATTTTGGAGGACCTGGGATGGGTAATTAAAGTTAATGTTGTCCATTTTGGAGGACCTGGGATGGGTAATTAAAGGTAATGTTGTCCATTTTGAAGGACCTGGGATGGTAATAATTAAGGTAATGTTGTCCATTTTGGAGGACCTGGGATGGTGGCAATTAAAGGTAATGTTGTCCATTTTGGAGAACCTGGGATGGTGGTAATTAAAGGTAATGTTGTCCATTTTGGAGAACCTGGGATGGTGGTAATTAAAGGTAATGTTGTCCATTTTGGAGAACCTGGGATGGTGGTAATTAAAGGTAATGTTGTCCATTTTGGAGGACCTGGGATGGTGGTAATTAAAGGTAATGTTGTCCATTTTGGAGGACCTGGGATGGTAATAATTAAGGTAATGTTGTCCATTTTGGAGGACCTGGGATGGTGGCAATTAAAGGTAATGTTGTCCATTTTGGAGGACCTGGGATGGCGGTAATTAAAGGTAATGTTGTCCATTTTGGAGGACCTGGGATGGTGGTAATTAAAGGTTATGTTGTCCATTTTGGAGGACCTGGGATGGTGGTAATTAAAGGTAATGTTGTCCATTTTGGAGAACCTGGGATGGTGGTAATTAAAGCTAATGTTGTCCATTTTGGAGGACCTGGGATGATGGTAATTAAAGGTAATGTTGTCCATTTTGGAGGACCTGGGATGATGGTAATTAAAGGTAATGTTGTCCATTTTGGAGGACCTGGGATGGTGGTAATTAAAGGTAATGTTGTCCATTGTGGAGAACCTGGGATGGTGGTAATTAAAGGTAATGTTGTCCATTTTGGAGGACCTGGGATGTTGGTAATTAAAGGTACTGTTTGCAATTTTAGATGATGTGAGGTGATGGTCATTAAAGGTACATCCGGCAATCTTTGAGGATGTGGGGTGATGGATATTAAATGTAACGTCGGCCATACTGAATGACATAGGACGATAGTTACTCAGGTACTGTTGGCGATCTCGTAAAATGTGAAGTGAGGGTTATTAATGTACTGTAGGCCATATTGTATGACATATGGCAATGGTTATTTAAGTAGCTATCCCGCCATAAACAGCCAAATTTTACAACATATGTACACTGTTTCTAAACCTACTGACGACGAGGTATATATATGTATGACTTACATATTTTGAGAATCCAAACTCTATAGACACAATATAAACAGCTTTAACCAGAGGGGGCAAACTGCTATCAAACCCCAAAAATGGAGCGTCAAATTAAGAGTTACCAACTCAAAATTCATTTTGGACATATTCAATCACGTTTTTTTTTAATAAGCCATGAATTCACCTATGCTTTTAATCGGCACATATACATTATTATATGACCTGAACACCTGGACAGAGTTTTGACAAACGTTCAATGGTTATTAACTGTTCAATTGGCAACCTTGAGAGGATGTGCGGTGGTGGTTATTAAATGTCCGGTTGGCGATCTTGTACGATGTTGAGGAATGGTTAATAAAGGTATTGTTTGTGATCTTGGAGGATGTAGAATGAGGATTATTAATGTACTGTATGTCATCTTGGATTACATAGGGTGACAGTTATTAAAGGTACAGTTGGTGATCTTGGATGACATAGGGTGACAGTTATTAAACGTACAGTTGGCAATCTTGGATGACATAGGGTAACAGTTATTAAAGGTACAGTTGGCGATCTATATGTGCAGTTGGCGATCTTGGATGACATAGGGTGACAGTTATTTAAGGTACAGTTGGCGATCTTGGATGACATAGGGTAACAGTTATTAAAGGTACAGTTGGCAATCTTGGATGACATAGGGTAATAGTTATTAAAGGTACAGTTGGCGATCTATATGTGCAGTTGGCAATCTTGGATAACATAGGGTGACAGTTATTAAAGGTACAGTTGGTGATCTTGGATGACATAGGGTGACAGTTATTAAATGTACAGTCGGCAATCTTGTACGATGTTGAGGAATGGTTAATAAAGGTATTGTTTGTGATCTTGGAGATGTAGAATGAGGATTATTAATGTACTGTATGTCATCTTGGATTGTTTGGGTGACAGTTATTAAAGGTACAGATGGTGATCTTGGATGACATAGGGTGACAGTTATTAAATGTACAGTCGGCGATCTTGTACGATGTTGAGGAATGGTTAATAAAGGTACTGTTTGTGATCTTGGAGGATGTAGAATGAGGATCATTAATGTACTGTATCATCTTGTATGAGTATTCAAGGGAGATAATAGTGGTGTGAGTCCTGTAGTGGCATATTTTAGAATGAATAGAGTGGGAAGAAGGACTGTCACACTGTTGTGGCATATTTTAGAATGAATAGAGTGGGAAAAAGGACTGTCACACTGTAGTGGCATATTTTAGAATGAATAGAGTGGTAAAGAAGGACTGTCACACTGTAGTGGCATATTTTAGAATGAATAGTGTGGGAAGAAGGACTGTCACACTGTAGTGGCATATTTTAAAATGAATAGAGTGGGAAGAAGGACTGTCACACTGTAGTGGCATATTTTAGAATGAATAGAGTGGGAAGAAGGACTGTCACACTGTAGTGGCATATTTTAGAATGAATAGAGTGGGAAGAAGGACTGTCACACTGTAGTGGCATATTTTAGAATGAATAGAGTGGGAAGAAGGACTGTCACACTGTAGTGGCATATTTTAGAATGAATAGAGTGGGAAGAAGGACTGTCACACTGTAGTGGCATATTTTAGAATGAATAGAGTGGGAAGAAGGACTGTCACACTGTAGTGGCATATTTTAGAATGACTAGTGTGGTAAAAAGGACTGGCACACTGTACAGTTTATTTAAGAATGTATATAGTTTATTAAACCTCTGGCTCTTGTAGTTTAAGGAGATTTTTTGATGTTTTTCCATTTTTAAGTCTATGTAAAGTTATGAACCTGTGGCAGGGGCACATTTGAGCTCAGGGTCACCATTTGATAAACTTGGCAGAGGACCATAAGGGGATATTATATGTAATATATGAGAGCTTTACAGTGACTTCTGATTTCAGAGATGAATTTTTAAGTTTTTCTTTATATGTCTATGCAAAACATGCACAATTTCTATATACAAATTTTGGACCCCCCGGGGCACAGCCATTTTTGACCCCCAGTGTACAACAATTGTAGTCTAGGGGTTGGCAATCTTAAACAAGAGGGCCATGATGGCCCTATATCGCTCACCTGAGTTAATTTGAACCAATACAAGAGGGCCAGGGCCAAGATGGCCCTAAAGCGATCATCTGAGTACTGGCACATTATCGAACTTCTTCGAAATCTTATGGTCATATACAATCTGTGCAAGTTAGATTAAGATTGTTCAAGAAATGTGGGCTCTGTTGTGTATAACAACATTGATATAGACAGTTTAAGACACTGACAAAATTTGGTAAAGATCAAATACAAAATGAAGGTGCTATAGAGGAACACCTTGGGCAGAGCAAAATGTGACCCCAGGGCTACATGTAATATATGAGAGCTGTGTGCTCTGTGGTTTTAGAGAAAAAGATTTTAAGTTTTTCCGTATACAAGTCTATGTAAAAGGTGACCCCTGGGGTGGGGCCAAGTGTGAACCCAGGGTCATCATTTGAACAAACTTGGTAAAGGACCATAAGAGCAAATGCAAAATATTAAACCTCTGGCTGACTTGTAGTTCCAGAGAAGAAGACTAATGTGTTTCCTATATAAGTCTATGTAAAACTGTGACCCACAGAGTGGGGTCAAATTTTACTTCAGGGTCACCATTTGAACAAACTTGGTAGAGGACAATAATCTAATAGTAAATGCAAAATATTAAACCTCTGGCTCTTGCAGTTTCCGAGAAGATTGTTTTTTTCCTATATATATATAAGTCTATATAAAACTGTGACCCCCGAGGCGCGGCCAAGTTTGACACCAGGGTCACCATTTGAACAAACTTGGTAGAGGACCATAAGCTTATAGCAAATGCAAAATATTAAACCTATGGCTCTTGCAGTTCTAGAGAAGAAGATTTTTTTCAGTTTTTCCCTATACAAGCCTATGTAAAACTGTGACCCCCGAGGCGGGGCCAAATGTGACCCCAGGGTCACCATTTGAACAAAATTGGTAGAGGACAATGAGCTTATAGCAAATGCAAAATATTAAACCTTTGGCTCTTGCAGTTTCAGAGAAGATTTTTAAAAAAAAAATCCTATACAAGTCTATGTAAAAAATGTGACTCCTGGGGCAGGGACAAATTTGACCCCGGGGTCACCATTTGAACAAACTAAGTAGAGGATCATAAGCTGATGCTACATGTAATACATGAGGTTCCAGAGAAGAAGATTTTTTTCAGTTTTTCCCTATACAAGCCTATGTAAAACTGTGACCCCCGGGGCGGGCCAAATATGACCCCTGGGTCACCATTTGAGCAAACTTGGTAGAGGACCATAAGCTTATAGCAAATGCAAAATATTAAACCTCTGGCTGTTGCAGTTTCAGAGAAGAAGATTTTTTAAGTTTTTTCCCTATACATGTCTATGTAAAACATGTGACCCTTGGGGCGGGGCCAAATGTGACCCCAGGGTCACCATTTGAACAAACTTGGTAAAGGACCATAAGCTTATAGTGAATGCAAAATATCAAACCTCTGGTTCTTGCAGATTCCGAGAAGAAGATTTTTAAAAAAAAAATTCTATATAAGTCTATGTAAAACTGTGACCCCCGAGGCGGGGACAAATTTGACCCCAGCGTCACCATTTGAACAAACTAAGTAGAGGACCATAAGCTGATGCTACAAGTAATACATGAGAGCTCCGTGCCATGTGGTTCCAGAGAAGAAGATTTTTTTCAGTTTTTCCCTATACAAGCCTATGTAAAACATGTGACTCTTGGGGCGGGGCCAAATGGGAACCTCAGGGTCACCATTTGAACAAACTTGGTAAAGGACCATAAGCTTATAGTAAATGCAAAATATCAAACCTCTGGCTCTTGCAGTTTCCGAGAAGATTTTTAAAAAAAATAAATCCTATATAAGTCTATGTAAAACTGTGACCCCCGGGGCTGGGACAAATTTGACCCCAGGGTCACCATTTGAACAAACTTAGTGGAGGACCATAAGCTGGTGCTACATGTGATACATGAGACCTCTGAGCCTTATGGTTTCAGAGAAGAAGAGTTTTTAAAGTTTTTTCCTATATGTCTATATGAAAAACATGCAAAAATCTCAATATACAAACTTTGGACCCCTGGGGCATGGCCATTTTTGACCCCGAGGACTTCATTTGAACATACTTGATAGGCTAGACGTTGGCGATCATTTTAAAAGAAAAACTGTTGAAATCTGTCCAGCGGTTCTTGAGAAGAAGATTTTTTAAGGTTTCAACCATATATGGTAATGGCAGCCATCTTGGATGTCGCGCTGACCTAATTTTAACAAATCTAAAAAGCATTCATCTAAGGATCATCCATGTGAAGTTTGGTTAAAATTGGCCACGCAGTTTCTGAGGAGAAGTCCTGTGAAGCAAAAGTTACCGACGGACGGACGACGGACGAAGAGTGATCCCTATAGCTCACCTTTGAGCCTTCGGCTCAGGTGAGCTAAAAAAAAGAAAAAGTAGCACTGCCCATCGGCAGACACTCAACTTTTTATTTAATGGCAAACTATTGAAAGGCAGAATTCTGCAGAATTCTGGCACTTGTTTCTGATCTTTATATGACAGTGAATGCATGTGCATATCTAAGATATATTGACAAATTTAAAAAGACTAAGTTGACAAGCCTACATGCAAAACTGTTACCAATCTTTTGTAAAGTATAAAAAGCGCCATCATTTTTTTAAAATAAAAGCAAGAGTTATAGATCCTGGCTGTATGATGTCTATAATGATGCGGAATACATTTGTGAAGTTTCAATCAATTATGTAAAGTAGATTTCGAGATACAAGCTTACATACAAAACATTAACTGAATTTTCTAAATAGAAAAGGGGCCATAATTATGTTAAAATAAAAGCATAAATTATAGAGAGGCCATAATTATGTTAAAATAAAAGCATAAATTATAGAACCTGGTTCTATGATGATGTCTAATGATACCAAATACATGTGTGAAGTTTCCATCCTTTATGTGAAATACAGTCAAACTTTGATAACTCGAGGTCTTGGGGACCATAAGAATATGTTAGAGAAATCGGGCGGTTCGAGAATTAAAATTTGGCATCAACAAAAGCATCATCTATCCGAATTTGTATACCATCAACAATGGTGCTACTTACGTATGCAATTAATCCTTCTATAACAGAATGTATTTAAATGTAATTATTACCAGGAAAATACAGGAACAAGAAAATCAGTAGAACCGATGGATGCTCCCCGAAAATGTATCCTCAGCTTATCATATGGCCTTGTATTACCCAGCGTTTTTCAATCTGCAGTTCCATTAGTAGTTTTTGACTTAAATGCTTTGAACAATAATTACAAGTTTAAAATTACAAAGGGCAATAACTCTAATTTGAACAAAGATTGGTTGTAGATCTCTGCACTTTCTCTCATTGCCCTTTATCATTGTGTGAAGTTTCACTGCAGTCCTATTAGTAGTTTCTGAATTAAGCTACGGACATGTATTATAAGTATAAAATTACAAAGGGCGATAATTATATTTTGAATCAAGATAGAGTTATGGTTTTGTGATCTACACTTTCTCCCATTGCCCTTTATCAATGAGTGGTTTCATTAAAGTCCCATGAATGGTTTTTGAGTTATACTCTGGGCAAGAATTCTAAGCATAAAATGACAAAGGGCAATAACTCTAATTTGAATGAAGACATAGTTATGGTTCTTGTGCTCTGCACTTCTTTTTACTGCCTTTTATCATTGTGTGAAGTTTCATTTCAGTCTCATTAGTGGTTTTTGAGTTATGCTGTGGACAAGAATTGCAAGTATAAAATTACAAAGGGCAATAACTCTAATAAGAATGATGACAGAGTTATGGTTCTTGCACTTCCTCTCATTGCCCTCTATCATTGTGTGAAGTTCCATTGTAGTTCCATCAGTAGTTTTGCAGTTATGCTCTGGATAAAAATTCTAAGTGTAAAATTACAAAGGGCAATAACTCTAATGTGAATGATGACAGAGTTACGGTTCTTGCACTCTGCACTTCCACTTCCTCTTATTGCCCTCTATCATTGTGTGAAGTTTCATTGTAGTCACATAAGTATTTTTGAAGTTATGCTTCGGACAAAAGTGGGACTGAGGGAAGGACGGACAGATGAAAGGACCTAAGGATGGAAAGACGGACAAAGTGGCAACTATAATGCTCCCCCAAATATTTCAGGGAGCTGTAAGTGTTTTTAAGCATTTATTATGAGAAATAGGGCAATTCCTTAAAACTGGAAATCAGAATAATGAGTTGAACATAATAGAATAGAATATACAACAAGAGCACCGCCAACGGTGCAGATGCTCGACTTTGGTGAAATTACTATTAATAAACAAGGTTTCCATCAATTACATACAAACTTTAGCCAATATTTCTAAGTATAACTGAATGTTGTTTAACGGCTCATCAACACAGTATAGGTTATTTAGAGCCGCCTCAGAGAGAGGGGAAGGATACATAGGAATCCGGGAACCTGCCCTACTCTTATTATCGAATAGATTCCTATGGTTCTTTAACGTGCTCGGAGGATAGACCGATACACGGGACAGCCCGGATTATGTCCCCATCCGACAGACAAGGCTAAGGTAAAGTGTCTTGCCCAAGAACACACCGACGGAACTCAGTGGCACCACAGAGGATTGAACCCGGGGCCTCCGGTTACAAATCCGCCGCGATACCGACAGCGCCACGCAGTATAAAAGGGGCCATAATTTTGTTATAATAAAAACATGAGCTATACAAAATGTTATATACATGTGTGAAGTTTCAATCCATTATGTAAAGTACTTTTGGAGATTTAACCTTACATTAAAACTTTAACCAAATTTTCAAAGAATAAAAGAGGCCATAATTTTGTTAAAATAAAAGCAAGAGTTATAGAACCTGGCTCTGTAGTGTTGTTTATGATGCTGAAAGCATGTGTGAAGTTTGAATCCTTTATGTGAAGTACTTTGCGAGATACAAATGTACATGCAAACTTTAACCAAGTTTTCTAAGTATGAAAGGGCCATAATTCTGTCAAAATAAAAGCTGGAGTTACATCAACTGACTCTGTGGTGTCAACTAATGATGCTGAATACATGTGTGAAGTTTCAATCCATTGCGTAAAGTGGGAGATACAAGCTTACATACAAACTTTAACCAAGTTTTCAAAGTATGAAAAGAACCATAATTCTGTCAAAAAAAAGAAGAATTATATATCAACTAAGTCTGTGGTGCCAACTAATGATGCTGAATACATGTGTGAAGTTTCAATCCATTATGTAATGTGGTTTGGGAGATACAAGCTTACAGACCCAGTTGCATTCAAGTACCCCAACAATGCATTCTGTTAGCGCTCCGTTTAAATTTCATTTTTATGAATACATTATATAAACGACAAATACATTCATTAAAATACACGGAACGAATGCAACATTATTAAATGTGTGTGTTTAAACGGAGAGAATGCATTTGCGTTCGTTTGTTCAGCGTTTACCAATCACAACATCTCTCACGATTAAATTACGCAAGATATCAATGTCATGAGATTTTTATCACAAGTCGGCGACTAATGTGTTTATGGGATCATGTTGAAGAATGGGTCCTTTTGTTGACATGCTTTGGTGGTACACATTGATGATTATCCAGCGGCCACATGTGTTGATGTATAATTTGCGTTGAGTGTTTGTTTTTTACGATGCAGCTGAAGGTTTTATAACTGCCATATAAATAAACTATTGATGGAACAATCAGCTGAATAACATTGAAACATTTGGATGATAACTTTGATTTTGAATGCAAATTTGTTTTGGTGGGAATCTAAGGTGCTATGACGTAAACAATATGGAAAACTGCGTATTACATTCGAGTAATGCTGCGAAGCAGTGTACTAGATGTTTCGAATGACGCATAGTGTGAATGAATGACGTCAAATGTTAAAAACTGAATCGGTGTTTTATTCCAGCAGATATGGGACTGTTTGCGAGCCAAATGTGTTTATTTCAAAGAATTAAAGTGTATTTAAGTGAACAAATGTTGTGGAATTTGTGACTGATCTCCAAATATAGCCTAGTTTGCATTGAGTTCAATGGGCTAATTTTCACTGGTCTGACACCTCAAAAGAAACCTCCATCACACTCTCAATCCTACTAGTAACTATGATTCCCTCCATTAGAAAACCCTGTAATTGTCGTAGAAAATCCGTGACACTGTAGTGGAGAAACCGTGACATTAGAATTGCAATCATGACACCCTGCAAGATTTACACAATGGCATTGTTATGCCGCATAGCTACATAATCCAGGCAGTATTGACTTTTCGTGGCACAACCGTAACCGGTTTTGGTTCAAAATCCATTTGCGCTGATACCGGATTTACCCCCAGTGACGAGCATCTTTCTTTTTTATTTATATTGCCTATTAATGCTGCCTTGTTGGTTAGAGAATAGCTCATGGCCGGGATTTCTTTATTTACACTGTCCCGTTTTATTGGGATGACAGTAAGGTAAGTGTGAGGTTTGGTGCACCATAGATCCTGGTTTAAACCTCCAGCGGCCTTTTTTGCCACTGACCATTCCAAGGCGGTAGCCCTATTGTCGACCCTTTTTGTGTTTGTGATGTCATATGCCTTTATTCCTTATTAACATTGCCATTCATGTTTGTCGTTTTGCGTGTTTTTTGGTTTACTGTTTTCTGTGAAAGCTGCATTTCCTGTTCGACTTTATACTTATTTTTCTTAGAGCCAGCAGAGTTGTAGATCATTTTGTTTTATCCTGCAATTGTTTCTTAGCGCCAGTAAAATGAGAAGACACTGGTGCCAAGCCCTGTAATTGTTTATTAGAGCCAGCTGAAGGAAAATATAGTGGTGCCATGTCCTATAATTGTTTCTTAGAGCCAGCAGAATGAGAAGATACTGGTGCCAAGCCCTGTAATTGTTTCTTAGAGCCAGCTGAAGGAGAATATAGTGGTGCCATGTCCTATAATTGTTTCTTAGAGCCAGCAGAATGAGAAGATACTGGTGCCAAGCCCTGTAATTGTTTCTTAGGGCCAGCAGAATGAGAAGATACTGGTGCCAAGCCCTGTAATTCTTTCTTAGAGCCAGCAGAATGAAAAGATACTTGTGCCAAGCCCAGTAGAATGGGCAGATATCATGTCCCATATATTTTTTTAGAGCAGCAGAATAAGATAAGGGTGACAGACATTGTAATTGTTTCTTACAGCCAGCAGCACAATGAGAAGATAGTGGTGCTGTATCCTGTAATGTTTTCTTACAGCCAGCATAATGGGAAGACAATGGTGCAAGGCCTTTAAATTGTTTCCTACATCAAGTAGAATGGTAAGATACTGGTGACATGTCCTGTAATTGTTTCTTAGTCATCGGCATGGGAAGATAGTGGTGTCCGGCCCTGTGAGCAAACATAATTGGAAGATAATGGTGACAGGCCCTGCTATTGTTTCTTAGAGCCAGCAGAATGGGATGATAGAGGTGCCAGGCCCTGTTATTGTTTTCTAAAACCATTATAACAGGAAGATAGTTGTGCCAGGCCATTATCATTTCTTTGAACCAGCACAATTGGATTACAGTGGTGCCAGGCCCAGTCATTGTTTCTTAGAGCCAGAAGAATGGGAGATGGTGGTGCCAGGCCCTGTTATTGTTTCTAAGAACCAACATAATGGGAAGACAATGGTTCCAAGTCCTGCAATTAATTTTTACAGCCAGTAGAATGGGGAGATAGTGATGCCATGTCCTAATTTCGCAGAGCCAGCATAATGGGAAATAGTAGTGCCATGCATGTCTGTCACTGTTTCTATAAGAGCAAACAGAATGGCAGACAGTGGTGACATGCCAAGTTATTGTTTCTTAGAGCAAACAGACTAGGAAGATAGTGGTGACAGGCCCAGTTATTGTTTCTTGGAGCAAACAGAATAGGAATATAGTGGTGACAGGCCCAGTTGTTTCTTAGAGCAAACAGAATGGAAGGATTAGTGGTGACAGGCCCAGTTATCATTTCTTAGAACAAACGGATGGCAGACAGTGGTGACAGGCCCATTTATTGTTTCTTAGAGCAAACAGAATAGGAAGATGGAGGTGGCAGGATTTTAAATTGTTTCTTAGAGCCAGCAGAATGGGAAGATAGTGGGGACAGGCCCAGTTATTATTTTGTAGAGCAAACAGAATGGAAAGATAGTGGTGATAGGCCCAGTTATTGTTTCTAAGAGCCAGCAGAAAGGGAAGATAGTGGTGACAAGCCCGGTTATGGTTTCTTAGGGCAAACAGAATAGGAAGATAATGGTGACAGGCCCAGTTAGTGTTTCTTAGGGCAAACAGAACAGGAAGATAGTGGTGACAGGCCCAGTTATTGTTTCTTAGAGCCAGCAGAATGGGAAGATAGTGGTGACAGGCCCATTTATTGTTTCTTAGGGCAAACAGAATAGGAAGACAGAGGTGGTAAGGTTTGATATTGTTTCTTAGAACCAGCAGAATGGGAAGATAGTGGTGACAGGCCCATTTATTGTTTCTTAGGGCAAACAGAATGGGAAGATAGAGGTGGCAAAGCCAGCAGAATGGGAAGATAGTGGTGATAGGCCCAGTTATTGTTTCTTAGAGCCAGCAGAATTGGAAGATAGTGGGGACAGGCCCAGTTACGGTTTCTTAGGGCAAACATAATAGTAACATAGAGGTTGCAGGGTTTGATATTGTTTCTTAAGAGCCAGCAGAATGGAAAGACAGTGGTGCCAGGCTCTGTTATTGTTTTCTAGAGCCATTATAACAGGAAGATAGTGGTGCCAGGCCCTGTTATTGTTTCTTAGAGCAAACAGAATGGGAAGATAGAGGTGCCAGGCCCTGCTTTTGTTTCTTAGAGCAAACAGAATGCGGAAATAGTGGTGTCATGCCCTGTTATTTTTCTTAGAACAGACAGAATGGCAAAGTAGAGGTGTCAGCCCCTGTTACTGTTTTCTATAGCCATTATAACAGGAAGATAGTGGTGCCAGGCCCTGTTATTGTTTCTGAGAGCAGACAGAATGGGAAGGTAGAGGTGCCAGGCCCTGCTAGTTTCTTAGAGGAAACAGAATGTGGAAATAGTGGTGTCATGTCCTGTAATTCTTTCTCAGCACCAGCAGAATGGGAGATAGTGGTGCCAGGCCCTGTAATTGTTTCATGGAGCCAGCATAATGCGAAATAGTAGTGCCATGTCCTGTCACCAATTCTAAGAACAAACAGAATGGCAGACGTGGTACCAGGCCAGGTTATTGTTTCTTAGAGCAAACAGAATAGGAAGATAGTGATGACAGGACCAGTTATTGTAGTGGTGACAGGTCCAGTTATTGTTTCTTAGAGCCAGCAGAATGGGAAGATAGTGGTGACAGGCCCAGTTATTGTTTCTTAGGGCAAACAGAATAGGAAGACAGAGGTGGCAGGGTTTGATATTGTTTCTTAGAACCAGCAGAATGGGAAGATAGTGGTGACAGGCCCATTTATTGTTTCTTAGAGCAAACAGAATGGGAAGACAATGGTTCCAAGTCCTGCAATTAATTCTTACAGCCAGTAGAATGGGGAGATAGTGATGCCATGACCTAATTTCGTAGAGCCAGCATAATGGGAAATAGTAGTGCCATGTCTGTCACTGTTTCTATAAGAACAAACAGAATGGCAGACAGTGGTGACATGCCCAGTTATTGTTTCTTAGAGCAAAGAGAATAGGAAGATAGTGGTGACTGGCCCAGTTATTGTTTCTTAGAGCCAGCAGAATGGGAAGATAGTGGTGACAGGCCCAGTTACTGTTTCTGAGAGCAGACAGAAAGGGAAGATAGGTGCCAGGCCCTGCTATTGTTTCTTAGAGCCAACAGAATGCGGAAATAGTGGTTTCATGCCCTGTTATTTTTCTTAGACCAGACAGAATGGCAAAGTAGAGGTGTCAGCCCCTGTTACTGTTTTCTATAGCCATTATAACAGGAAGATAGTGGTGCCAGACCCCGTTATTGTTTCTTAATAGCCAGTAGAATGGGAGATAGTGGTGCCAGGCCCATTTATTGTTTCTTAGAGCAAACAGAATGGGAATATAGTGGCGACAGGCCTAGTTGTTGCATCTTAGAGCAAACACAATATGAAGATAGTGGTGACAGGCCAAGTTATTGTTTCTTAGAGCCAGCAGAATGGGAAGATAGTGGTGACAGGCCCAATTACTGTTTCTTAGAGCCAGCAGAATGGGAAGATAGTGGTGACAGGCCCAGTTACTGTTTCTTAGAGCAAACAGAATAGGAAGATAGTGGTGACAGGCCCAGTTATTGTTTCTTAGAGCCAGCAGAATGGGAAGATAGTGGTGACAGGCCCAGTTACTGTTTCTTAGGGCAAACAGAATTGTAAGATAGAGGTTGCAGGGTTTGATATTGTTTCTTAGAGCCAGCAGAATGGAAAGATAGTGGTGGCAGGCTCTGTTATTGTTTTCTAGAGCCATTATAACAGGAAGATAGTGGTGCCAGGCCCTGTTTTTGTTTCTGAGAGCAGGCAGAATGGGAAGATAGAAGTGCCAGGCCCTGCTATTGTTTCTTAGAGCAAACAGACTGGGGAAATAGTGGTGTCATGCCCTGTTATTTTTCTTAGACCAGACAAAATGGCAAACCCCTGTTACTGTTTTCTATAGCCATTATAACAGGAAGATAGTGGTGCCAGGCCCCATTATTGTTTCTTAATAGCCAGTAGAATGGGAGATAGTGGTGCCAGGCCCATTTATTGTTTCTTAGAGCAAACAGAATGGGAATATAGTGGTGACAGGCCTAGTTGTTGCATTTTAGAGCAAACAGAATATGAAGATAGTGGTGACAGGCCAAGTTATTGTTTCTTAGAGCCAGCAGAATGGGAAGATAGTGGTGACAGGCCCAGTTATTGTTTCTTAGAGCCAGCAGAATGGGAAGATAGTGGTGACAGGCCCAGTTACTGTTTCTTAGAGCAAACATAATAGGAAGATAGTGGTGACAGGACCAGTTATTGTTTCTTAGAGCCAGCAAAATGGGAAGATAGTGGTGACAGGCCCAGTTACTGTTTCTTAGGGCAAACAGAATTGTAATATAGAGGTTGCAGGGTTTGATATTGTTTCTTAGAGCCAGCAGAATGGAAAGATAGTGGTGCCAGGCTCTGTTATTGTTTTCTGGAGCCATTATAACAGGAAGATAGTGGTGCCAGGCCCTGTTTTTGTTTCTGAGAGCAGGCAGAATGGGAAGATAGGTGCCAGGCCCTGCTATTGTTTCTTAGAGCAAACATACTCCGGAAATAGTGGTGTCATGCCCTGTTATTTTTCTTAGACCAGACAAAATGGCAAACCCCTGTTACTGTTTTCTATAGCCATTATAACAGGAAGATAGTGGTGCCAGGCCCCGTTATTGTTTCTTAAGAGCCAGCAGAATGGGAGATAGTGGTGACAGGCCCTATTATTGTTTCTGAGAGCAGACAGAATGGGAAGATAGAACAGGCAAATTCGATGAATTGATATCCCCCGACAATGATGTATTATCCTCGAGTGGAAGAAATGTGTTCAGATTTTGTTTTAATTAGTATAAATCATGACTGTGAACTTTCATAAATTCGAATATCTACTAGATAGTAATTTTGAAATTCATGACCTCAGTAAATTTGAAAAAAAAGATGTACCATTTTAAGGCATTGACTTTTATAGTGGGACTAACGGGCTGGACTGGGTGTAATATTAGGTGTGTATAATATAGTAATAAAATTAATGTAATATACAAGAAAGTAGAAATGTATATCAAGGATTACTTTTTAATTAGCTGGCCATGTGATATTTTATCAATCTGATTACTTCATCTCATTACTACTACTATCAGGTGATCATGTTATTTTACGGGGAGGGATGTAAGATGTAAGGATGTAGAGCCAAATTTGACCCCAGTGTCACCATTTGAACAAACTTGGTAGAGGATCATAAGCTGAGTGTAAATACAAAATATTAAACTGTAAAATGGCTCTTGTAGTTTCAGAGAAGAAGATTTTTAAAGTTTTTCCCTATATAAGTCTATGTAAAACATGTGACCCCTGGGGTTGGGCCAAATTTGACCCCAGGGTCACCATTCAAACAAACTTGGTATAGAACCATAAGATTAGTGTAAATACAAAATATTAAACTGTAAAATGGCTCTTGTAGTTTCAGAGAAGAAGATTTTTAAAGTTTTTCCCTATTTATAAGTCTATGTAAAACTGCGACCCCTGGGGTGGGGCCAAATGTGACCCCAGCATCACCATTTTAACAAAACTGGTGGAGGATCCATAAGCTAATAAATAAAAAAAAGATTAAACCTTTATCTCTTGTAGTTTCAGAGAAGATTGCTGAAGTTCTTCCCTATAACTCTATGTAAGGGCCCCTAAGCTCCCCATTAAAGAAAAAATGAACCCATGAACCAAGGCCATGAACCAAGGCTTCTTATGAGAAAAAAAATAATAATAAAAAAAAAATAATAAAAAAAATAATAATAAAAAATAAAAATAACTATGTAAAACTGATCCAACAAGGGCCCCTAAGCTCTGAACCCATGAACTCCTTATGAGAATATTTTTTTTTAAAAATATGCCTCCTGTGAGATTTGAAACATTTAAGGGGACATTTATCAATTTAAGGGCAATAACTAATACGATTTCGAAATAAATTTGCGCGTCACATCCCCATATTTAGGACAAACATTATAATCAAGTTTAATGAAAATCGAACAAGCGGTTATCAAGATATGGCTGTGGACGGACAGAATTAAGCAATTTTTATCAATTAAAGGGCAATAACTCTGGCATTACTAGGACGATTCTGAAATAAATTTGCCTGGCCAGATTCCACTATTGGGATAAACATTATAATGAAGTTTAATGAAAATCAAACAAGCGGTTATCAAGATATGGCTGTGGACGGAAGGGATTAAGCAATTTTTAGCAATTAAAGGACAATAACTCCGGCGTTACTAGGGCGAATCCGGAAAAAACTATCAGGATAAACATTATTACCAAGTGTAATGAAAATCCAACTTGTAGTTATGAGATATGACTCCG
>JAWPHD010020686.1:0-30899 GCA_037043455.1 Cyrtodaria siliqua | reverse complement strand
AGTAATGCTTAATTTGACAGCACATATTCGAAACTTAAATGTTTGGTAGAGTTCATAAACATGGGTGAAACAGGCTGTTCATCGTTGCTACTTAGAAGTTATACAATGTATTGTTGAATTTATAAAAGTGAGTAAAATTGGCTGTGTATCGTTTAACATTACTACTTAGTAGTCACTAAATGTTTTGTTGAGTTTATAAAAGTGATAAAAACTTATTGTGCATCGCTTAACATTACTACTTGGCAGTCACTATGTATTTTGTTGAGTTTATAAAAGTGAGTAAAATTGTCTGTGCATCACTTAACATTACTACTTAGTAGTCACTAAATGTTTTGTTGAGTTTATAAAAAGTGATAAAATCTTATTGTGCATCGCTTAACATTACTACTTTGTAGTCTTAAAATGTTTGTTGAGTTACATATTCGAAACTAAAATGTTGTGTTGAGTTTACATAACTGGGAAAAGCGTACCGTTCATCGTTTAACGTCACTACTAAGTAGACCATATCGACTTTAATGTCAGAGTTTAGTTACAAAGTGATGTGTCCTTATTTGTTTAGCTTTGCAATGAGGTCATAAAATGACCTCCGACAGCTAATGAGTGTTTTTAAAATACTTTAAAAGTTTATGTTAAAATCATTATTTTCTTCATTTATGTACATGTTCATCAATGTATTCCATTTTAAAACCACGAAACATAATAAAAAGGAGCTTATATCTCGCGTTGTATTGTTTTCTTAATTACATCTTGCGTTGATTTACATTTGATACTCGTACATTGTTAACGTGTTATTATAGATAGAGTATGATATAAAACAATACATGTGAAGATTACAAGAAAACTTAAATAGTTTATATTTAACAAGCACCTTAAATCATATTGGTCTTATTTCGAATTTAATATGTATGACTTATATATGACTTAGTTTATCGTGATCAAGGCTGGAGTTCACGAAATGCAAAACAAACTTCCAACTATTAACTGCATTCCTAAATTACATAAACAACCATAAAAAGTCCGTTTTAAATTCTAATTCGAACGCCTTCACCACTAAAAACATCTCCAAACGTTTAACTTATTGTCTTACAGGCCACGTTTAAGAAGCTTATACAAACTCTGGAATTAGTTTATTTGGTTGATTAAAAATTCAGGAGGCGTTCAACAAACGTCGAGTTTCATCTATAAGTACTTATGACTCACCACTCTAATTTTAAAATATCAAAGTGACCTACTTTTAAAATATAAAAGTAATTAAGAACTTGTCTGCGACAAAGACTATCACAACCTGACTTCTGTGGTGATGTGACCATTACGTCTATGTTTAACTCAGGAACTCGCGAGTACTAATTCGTATACTCTAGTGCAATCTATTGAAGATGCTGTTGTTTCGACGCATATCACTCAGTGCAAGATTTTCAAGGCTGGAGTACACGAACAGCAAAACAGACTTCTAACGATGTACTGGATTCCCAAATTACACAAACAACCATACAATTCTAGTTCGCCACTATGCTTTCCTCTTTAATTGTACGATGACCGGCGGACAGGCTGTGGACCCTATGATGACGTCTACCTAAAGCCCAAAAGGACGGTGACGTTTGATGTTGGTCTGCCGTCTTGTCCTGTCGTGACCTCAGTGGTTTATTCTCGTGTTGCTCTGGCTTCTGCCAAGTCATCGAGTACCTTCTTTGTGGCTTTCTAGGCTATTGTGTTTTTTTGTATTTATATATAAACGAGCATCTTTGTGTTTTACTTATATTGCCTATTAATGCTGCCTTGTTGGTTAGAGAATAGTTCATGGCGGGAATTTCTTTATTTACACTGTCCCGTTTAATTGGGATGACAGTAGGGTAAGTGTGAGGTTTAGTGCACCCTAGAACCTGGTTTAAAACCTCAGCGGCATTTTTGCCACTGACCGTTCCGTGTGTTTGTGACGTCATATGCCTTTATTACTACTATTGCCTTTCTTGTTTGTCATTTTACTGAGTTCTGTTAAAGTGCATTTCCTGTTCGACTTTTATACCGTAATATCCCTGGGCCCGTATTCATAAAGCTTCTTAAGATATTTCTCAACTTAAATATACCTTCAAGTGAGGTTACTTTCTAGAACTTCTATTTAAGAAACATCTTAAGTTTAAACGTTATTCATAGAACATTTTATCTTAAATTTCGACTTAAGTTGTGTTGAAGTTCCATCAAAAGTTTATTCACCTCCTACCCTATATTAAATATTAAATCGATTGAGAAATTAACAGTGTGTTTCTAGGCCTGTGGTAGCGCGCTGGCGTGTTAATCGAAAGACCGTGGGTTCGAGCACCGTTTTAGGCATATCTTTTTTATTAATTGCAATTTGAAAAAATAAAAAATATTATATGATCGTGTGTGTTTCTATTTAAATTTAAATAATTGCTTTCTTCAACAACGCCATATTAAACGAGGTACGTATACTAAACTAAGAGATAGGCATCACGTAGTTTAGTAATAGTCCATGAAATTGATTGACATAATTTAATTAAACTTGGTACAGTAATGTATCAAGCAGAAACTGTGTCCGGGTACAGTATCAAAGAAATATAAAAATATCGGACAGGGAAAGTAGCATTCAAGGAGGACAGTCAACCACAAAACAGAAACAAACATGCAAAAAGACAAACAAGAAGGCAAAAGTAATAATAAAAGCAAACGACATCACAAACACAAAAGGGTTGACAATAGGGCTACCGCCTTGGAACGGTCAGTGACAAAGTAGGCCACTGGGGATTTAAACCGGTTCTAGGGTGCACCAAACCTCACACTTACCCTACTGTCATCCCATTAAAACAGGACAGTGTAAATAAAGAAATCCCCGCCATGATCTAATCTCTAACCAACAAGGCAGCATCAATAGGCAATATAAGTAAAACACAAACATGCTCGTGTATTGAGGTGAGTAGGTCATGGTCATAGTAATAGGTTTTTTTACGATGTCTTTTGTTCTACAAGATTCATGTTGTTGACTATGTGTGGGTGTTCCTTATAATGGGATTAGGCATATACTTACCAGTCCTGTCTTTATTTCACATTTTTCAATATTAATTTTATTTAAATACATTGCTGTTGGTGTTTTTTTAAATCATGAGTATTTCCCATTTTGAATTGCACAAAACTATTTGAGCTATTGAGTTTAGGCTTTGGATATTAATTTTGATCATTTGACCTCAGAACTGAGCATATGTGTATGGCAATACGAATAAAAATCAAACCAACATCAAAACTTAAAGAAATAAACCTGTCTGCCTGTACAATGACACTTTTCTAGAATGGCGTTTGAGCTATACGTAGTTCTAGAATGGCGTTTGACCTATACGTAGTTCTAGAATGGCGTTTGACCTATACGTAGTTCTAGAATGGCGTTTGACCTATACCTAGTTCTAGAATGGCGTTTGACCTATACGTAGTTCAAGAATGGCGTTTGACCTATACCTAGTTCTAGAATGGCGTTTGACCTAGAATGGCGTTTGACCTATACGTAGTTCTAGAATGGCGTTTGACCTATACGTAGTTCTAGAATGGCGTTTGACCTATACCTAGTTCTAGAATGGCGTTTGACCTAGAATGGCGTTTGACCTATACGTAGTTCTAGAATGGTGTTTGACCTATACTTAGTTCTAGAAAGGCGTTTGACCTATACGTAGTTCTAGAATGGCGTTTGACCTAGAATGGCGTTTGACCTATACGTAGTTCTATAATGGCGTTTGACCTAGAATGGCGTTTGACCTAAACGTAGTTCTAGAATGGCGTTTGACATATAGGTAGTTCTAGAATTGCGTTTGACCTATACGTAGTTCTAGAATGGCGTTTGACCTAGAATGGCGTTTGACCTATACGTAGTTCTAGAATGGCGTTTGACATATACATAGTTCTATAATGGCGTTTGACCTATACGTAGTTCTAGAAAAGCGTTTGACCTATACGTAGTTCTAGAACGACGTTTGACCTATACGTAGTTCTAAAATGGCGTTTGACCTATACGTAGTTCTAAAAAGGCGTTTGACCTATACGTAGTTCTAGAATGGCGTTTGACCTAGAATGGCGTTTGACCTATACGTAGTTCTAGAATGGCGTTTGACATATACGTAGTTCTAGAATGGCGTTTGACATATAAATAGTTCTAGAATGGCGTTTGACGTATACATAGACATTGAGTTGGTGGCTTTCAAATTATGTTAACAGTAGAAAATTGACAATATTGTAGCAGATATGCAATTTTAATTTTAATTTATACACGCAATTTCTGCTTTTCACATGAAAGAGAGAAAAACAAATAAGTTTTAAATGGGGACACACAGTGAGGACAATTAGGTCCTAACACATACTATATGAAGTCATTGTCTCATATGTCCTTACGTGTCTCTCTGTTTTGTGTCCTCACAACACTTGTCTCAATCTTCAAATCTACGACAGTAGATATAAGGACACAAAAATTGTCCTCTCACGGTCATGTGTGTCCTCACATGGCAGGATGTTGACTTATATTTGTCCTCACATGAACGGATGTGTCATCTCTCTCTCTCTCTCTATCTATCTCTCTATCTCTCTCTCTGTCTCTCTCTCCACGAAAAAATCGAAATCGCTAGATGACATTCAAAAAAAGGCCAAGATGAATAAACGCAATCTTCTATTTTATTTTTTAAGAGATATCATTGAACAGTATTTAAAGAAGTATTATTATTTTGACGCTAAACGTGCGTGAATATAATTAAATAACATTTTGAGTTTTCACTTTCCCTTCGTTGTTCTGTTAAATGTTTAACATTAACATGTTATATTAGTAAAATAAAGTCATCAATTAGTACCGTGTAAAACAATTTTCTTTTTTTAAACTATTATAATTGCAAAACTAGAAGTTATGCCAAACAAACTAACAGGACATCGTTTTAAAAATATCAAGATTGCCACGTGTCCCTTTAAGTATAGAAATGTTAAAGCATTTATTGTATAGAGAAATAATAATTGTATAAATGATTTCATTAGCTTAAAATAAATGTATAATATGTCCCTACAATAATTATATTGAAAAAAATCCTATATTGGCTCCAGAGACAATTAAAAGCAACGATTAACGGCATGAAACGAATAAAACGTTTTTGGCGGCACGTCGAGTTGTGCACAATGGTGAAATGGAATTATAATCACTTCTCAACATTTTTAATCTTGTCTTTCGGCTCGTCAAAATGAAAAACATTTGCACGAAATATGATTAAATGACATATAATTTTGTTTTAATATTCTTAAAATAATTTCATTACATGTATCAATGCTATGTTTAGATAGTTTTAAGAAAAGGAAGTTTATTTTTAAAGGGACTGGATGCGATCTGAGGGAGTGATTGGTGTCATGAAAACCCTCACAGTGTGCATCAATTTCATATGAGTGTACAGCACAAGCATTACATTAGGCCGCATGTTACCATTGTTTATGAAAACGTTTGCTCTGGAAATGTCCACGGCCCGGCTGGTTGTTGCTGCTAAATCATAAATATTAATTTAAATTGGGTTTATATTGCTAACAGTTGTACATATAATTCAAATAGAGTGTTTGTCGCGCACAACACAATCATCATTTGGGAGACTTAAAGCATAATACTTATGAAATAATATTAATGATTTACACCACAAAACTAGCAGAGTCGTTCAGTTTTCCAGATCACACATTGGCATTAACAATATTTAAATTGCATGGTGCATGAGGCAGTTTAGTGCTTAATATTATGCACATTGAACTTAAAACTGAAACAAATTATGACGGTTTTAATCGTATTTGTATTGAAACCCAAATGATTCGAGAGTGCCTCCCTTTAAGAAACATACGCTGTCAGCTTAATGTAATCAAGTAGCAAGCTGGCTAATATGTATTGCTTTAAACATGAATGTGCTACCAGAGATGGGAACCACAATAAACACGAAAAAGAAGCAACTGTAATTATTCTTCACTCCAATATGTATATTGCATAGATTTGTGGGAATCCTAAGCTATAGAGATGTTCTGGTTTCTAAATACAGACGGGGAATTTCAGATTAGCCTGGACACAAACTTAAGCAACGCAAACTAAACTTCAACAATAAAAAAATCTCGAGATATTTATCAGCTAAGATTTCAACTAAGATGCTTTATGAATACGAATTTGACTTAAGATAAGAATAAATATTACCTAAGTGAAATTTGCCAATCTTAAGTTGCAGTTGCAAAATATCTCAAGTCATCACCACTTTCATATACTCTTTATTAAACTTGTTAAAAAATAGATATAAAAATCGAACAGGAAAAGTAGCATTCAAGGACGAATGTCAACCACAAACACACACAGAAACAAAGAACAATATATAAAAATGAACAAAAGGTAAAAGAGACATCACAAACACACAATGGTTTTTCTAGAGCTTGTACTCGAGTTGAGGATTTTAATAATCGTAATCTTTGTATGACTAAAAAGCTACTCCATCAGGGTTATCGTTACCATAAACTTCATAAAACCTTCGCAAAATGTTATTGTCGTAACCCTGATCTTCTTTTCAAATATAAAAGTAATTTATTTGTTCGATTTCTATGGTGACGTGATTTACAAACTTCGTAAGATCCTTGGTCATGATCACTTTCATACTATCTTTGTTAAACTTGTTAAAAGGTTTATCAAAAGAGGTTATGACTTTTATCATTTTGAAACGCTCTGCATGCTTGGTGGTGGACCCATTTACAGTTCGCCACTATGCTTTTCTCTTTAATTGTGCGATGACGGGACAGGCTGTGGACCCTATTAGACGTCTACCTAAGGAAAGATATAAAAATCGGACAGGGAAAGTAGCATTCAATGACAACAGTCAACCACAAAACACAAAAACAAACACGCAAACAGACAAACGAGAAGGCAAAAGTAATAAAAAATGCAAACGACATCACAAACGCAAGAGTTGACAACAGGGCTTCAGCCTTGGAACGGTTAGTGGCCAAAATGGCCACTGGAGGTTTAAACCAGGCTCTAGGGTGCACCAAACCTCACTCTTACCCTGTTGTCATCCCAATTGAACGGGACAGTGTAAATAAAGAAATCCCCACCATGAAATATTCTCTAACCAACAAGGCAGCGTTAAAATGCAATATAAGTAAAACACCTAGATGCTCTTGTATATATAAATACAAAAACAAAAAGCCTAGAAAGCCACAATGAAGTTACTCGATGATTTGGCAGAAGCCAGAGCAACAAGAGAATAAACCATCGATGGCACATCAAGACAAGACAAACGGACAAACATCAAACGCCACCGTCCTAATGGGCTTTAGGCAGGCGTCATCATAGGGTCCACAGCCAGTCCGGTCATCGTACAATTAAAGAGGAAAGCGTAGTGGCGAATTGTAAAAGGGTCCACCACCATGCATGCAGTACGTAAAACCCAAAAGGACGGTGACGTATGATGTTTGTATGCAATCTTGTCTTGCCATGCCCTCAATGGTTTATTCTCTTGCTGCCAAGTCACTGAGTACCTTCTTTGTGGCTTTCTAGGCTATTGTTTTTTTTGTATTTGTATATACACGAGCATCTTTGTGTTTTACTTATATTGTCTATTAATGCTGTCTTGTTGGTTAGAAAATAGTTCATGGCGGGGATTTCTTTATTTACACTGTCCCGTTGTATTGTGTTGACAGTAGGGTAAGTGTGGGGTTAGGTGCACCCTAGAACCTTGTTTAAACTCCCAGCGGCCTTTTTTGCCACTGACCATTCCAAGGCGGTAGCCCTATTGTCAACCCTTTTGATTGTTGTTTGTTATGCTGGTGATTGTTGTTTGTTATAAATGCATGTGTTTGGTTTGTAGTGTTCTGTGAGTGCTATATTTCTATCTACTATTTATATTGGTATGAAAGAGATTCATGTTAAGTCGCTTCACAAGATGACATTAAAGCGTTTAGTAACACATGTTCGACTCGTATTTGATATTTTTGTTTACACTGTCCCGTTTTATTGGGATGACAACAGTGTAAGAGTGAACCTGGATTAAAGGCCCAGCGGCCTTTTTTTGCCACTGGCCGTTCCAAGGAATTTCCTGTTCGACTTTTATATCTACTCGTATACCTACTATTTATATTGATATGAAAGCGATTTCATGTCAAGTCGTTTCATCAGATGGCATTGAAGCCTTTATAACGACACCTCTCGGCATCCCGATGATATATTTGACGTTGGCAACCCTTTCTTTTCTACTATGGTTAATCTATCTACCTTTTTCTCCGATGTGCATCTCTCCATTGAAAATGGAGAAATAATAAACGAAATTAAATTTAAATTCATCTATGTAAGTTTCGTATGTTTTGATTTCGTGTATTTGTATGGCTGAGTTAAGTAAATGATACGCATCCTGTTGGACTATTATCATGTTATTCTACTTGTTTACTTATAAACTGTTCTTACTGAATATTTGTCAGATTGTTAAAAGGACTTTAAACTAAGGTTAATTAATTGATTGATATTTTTTGGTAAGAATCAAAACTTACATTTTCTAAATCAAAAAGGAAGGGACGCAACTTTAATACGAATATTGGAGAACTGCCTACTTATGTACATGTATATTATGACCATACAATTCATACATTTACATTTAAGCTGTACATGGTATTTAAACTACTGTATTCCTAATTTTATAAGATTTAATTATACAAATGATTTAAAACAATTATCTATTATTTCTCTTTTCAAATGGTAACTTGCATGGTTGGCGACAATTTTAAGGTGTTCGACTCATCATAACAAACAAAAATGATAATTTTTGGAATAACTGTTAGTGCTCCATTGTATTTAACATACTTTCATTGAAAAACTGAGTGGGAAGCAGCGTTTGCCTGATGGAAATTATTTAGCGAATATTTTTCCAAAATGTCTAATTTAAAGTACAAAAACAGCAGTCAGCGCAATGGAATTTGTCCGTAGTGTATTCTGTAGAGATTCCAAACATGGGTGAAATTTCATTTAATTTGACACGCATTTACATGCACAAATGTTAACCATGCAGGTGAAAAATGTTGTCAAAACATTCGACAGAGCTACGGAACTTGCACAGAAGATACACTGTATTGATCCCGAATGGATGAAGTTTCATAACACTATATTTAACGCTTTTGATTGACATTCTGTATTAATTTACCAAAGAACTGTAACCATTGAATTGCTCCCATTGATCTTCAAATAGTCCAGCCCAAACTGCCTGATGACCAGGACTGTGTAATCTAAATGTATATAAAAGGTGAGTAAGCGAGAATGAATGTTATTACAAGTCGACAAATAAGTAGTGTGCGAAAATGAAAAGAAATTGAATTGAATTGGGGTTTTAAGGCGCACCAACACATGAAAGGCTATATGGCGCCTAACAGGAATGAAATGCCAGGCTCATCATCCATGTACATCGAGATAAAATATGGAGAACGGGCCTAGAACATTCTCACCCTGAACTGCAGAGTTGCTGCAAATTCTATTGTAGATACTCCATTTAAGCTGGAGCCACGTTATAGTTTTTGTCTGCCTCTGCTCTAGTGATATGAGCGAGATGGCACCTGAAACAATGCATGGGTCATGATGAAGACATTTTATTTAAATGAGCATGAACAAAAATGATAAAATAAACATGAATTCGGGAGTTGGGGTTCTACCCCTCTGTCTACCCCTTCAACGGGATCTGCAATGGCCCTATTATTTGCCCCATAACCAAACGGGGACCCCGGAACCACACGGGGCTAAACAAAATGAAAAAGAAAACAACTATTAAAAATAGTTTTACAAAATATTGATGAAACTATTTGCAAACAAATTAGGGGAATATCGGGCCATATATTTCTTTGTCCCGTACCCATAAACACTCCGAAACAAATAACATCTCTAAGAATGCAATTGTGCAGGCATTCCTACAAAATATAGCACAAGCCATAAAAATGTAATCTGCGTGCATGGTGTGCATTACCTTTTGTACATACTGCATTTATCATCAGCTAAGGATACACGTGCTTGTGAGCTCATTCATAACGTTTAAGTACCTTAATGATCTATCCATCTAACCATTCATAACGCGTAAATGCATTAACGATGCTGCACTAAGTACCAAATTCCATGATAAATAGATTCTGACGAGGGCATTGCGAGATCGTAAATTAAGCAAACGTAATATTACAGACTTAATGGGCTATCAAATATACGTATGATTATCATGGCATGCATTTTATGGGTTTGTTTGTAACAAGATGCCATTTAAATAAATCAGAAGCAACTCCACTGTGAGATTGAAACATAACCAAACTAAAAGAATATTTAGGCACTATTAGTCCAGACGATTGGTGTTATTTAGAAATACTGCCTTGTGTCTCGTATAAAGCCCTATTTGCACAGCACTTAATTACCGCTAACTGCGCGATTATGTTGGTAGAATAACAACTTATCAAAAAACAGTATAGGCCGTGGGCCCCATCCCGAAATTTGATCAATCGGTACCACCCAGTGTGGCAAATTCTTATTATGATGTTGATACTGGTGATATCCCTAGATATTATTCGCTGCCGGAACGGCAGCGACTCTTATATTGTTTTAGTAATTGCACATGGTAAGGTAGTAATGAATAGTTTCTTTGAGTTTTTCACTTTGGTAACGCGATCTTATACGCCGTACGACATGGGGAATACGTTAAAGAAGGATAACTCCATGTCCACCGCCATATGCATGCCATCTTCGGGATGGTTAACATTTTGTGCTGTTGATTTTATTGAGTTCTGCTCAACCCGGATCTAGAGGGCGTGAGCGGTAGCTAGCATATTTCACTACCACTCATGAACAGTCTCAATCAAACCGAGACTGCAATATTTCGTATGTGTCGTGCTCGGCCGTTTCCTAAGGTCCATTATCATACTCTTTTTTATAATCTTATGGTAGCAATGAACTGTTATCTGTGTTGTAATGCACGCTAACTCAAACGCATCCGATACATGTGAGTAATTGTATTTCTGTGCTGATGTGTTCTTTAGCACGTCCTGCTACATAGGTGAATATGTAAGAAATTGGTAAGGCATGTCAAGGATTCGCCCACCTTGATTCAGAATGTTTGGTGGCACAAATTGGGTCTGGTAAAAAAAACGGTCATGGCGTGTTTACGTCTCCGTGACAACACTTTTTTTGAATATTGTTTTAACACCCGTGACTTGGTCTGTTATTATGTTAAACTTTTAAATATTATGTTCCCAGTTCCTACCCAGAAATAATGCTATTTTCTCTCGGCAGATATTTTACTCTTGCGTAAAACCTTGCTTGTTTAACCTTGATAGACTTCTAGTTTTAGCAGCTCATGTCATGAAAACAGCCAATATTTAAAGCTACTCCGTTTTTTCAAAATATCCAAATTTGATACCACTATTTTGAGTATAATGATGCATTACACATTTTATTTTGAAATTCAATATATTTGTGATAATAAAGTGTGTTTTTTCTATCATTGCTGCACATATATATTTTGATATTTAATGTATAAGATCAAACGTAAAGGGGAAAACATCTTTTTGATTTATAGTATTTCATTCATGCCCGTTAGTTTTCAAATTGAATTTAATTGAATTGGAGTTTTCAGTTGTTGGAAATTCTATTGTAGAAACTCAATTTACGCTGGAGCAAAAACGTTTGTTTTTCTGCCACTGCTCTAGTGATTTGAGTGAGATGGCACCTGAAACAATTCAGGGGTCATGATGAAGACCTTTAATGAGCATGAACAAAAAGTGATAAAATGAGCATGAATTTGGATGGGGGGTATACCCATCTGCCTACCCCTCGTACGGGATCTGCAGTGGCCCTATTCTTTGCCCCGGAACCAAAAGGAGCTCCCGGAACCACACTGGCGTTAGTTTTCAAAACACATCATCCTGGCAATATCTGTATATTAATATACTAACAATGTACAATGCTTCATTTAATACATGTTTTGTTGTTGTACTAAGTCAACATTATTTAAAATTGACTGGCTCACTAAATAATCAAGCAAAAGACAATACTTCATTTATTATATACCAAACAAGTATTTAACTTGCTACACAATTATTAATACGAGTCTGCAATACATTCAAAAGTACTACTTACACAATTGTTTCATACACTCTATCATAGCTGGTGATTTGTTTTTATTATATTTCTATGCGTGAAAGATCGGGATTTCTCAGTGCAAGTATATTCATAATCGCTAAATATTAATAACTAACTCCGAACACAAAAATAACTAACTTTGCTAACTTAGAACACAAGAATATCTAACCTTGCGAGTTGAGGCGTGACGTCAACCAAGTGTTGCTGACGTCGACGTCATCCGCCGATAACGTTCAATAAAGCGAATATTTGTTTGCAAAAACGTAAATTATAAAGTAATAAATAGATTATTTAACTGCTGGGATCGATCTTTGGGTAATCCTTCACTTGATGGTAGACGTGCTTTGTTTTTTCACTCACTCGCTAGCGCTTGTTCGTGAAAAGAACCACACGTCTACCACTCGTGAATGATTTCCCTATAATCGATCCCAGCAGTTCAATAATCTCTATATAATTGTTATACATAGTTGGCAATAGTTCCGCACGATTAGTATGATGTTATCCTTAAATTAGACATCGCATTGTTGATGCTAGTCATAATATTGACTATGGCTTATTCGGAAGTTCCCAAAAAGGATTAGTATAATTCACAAGTTGTAAGTATTATTTAAATACCATGATACTACATTGAGTTAAAACTGGATATAAAACACAAACATGATACTGTCGCTTCACTTTAGTCGTCATCAATATCCATAGGTCATCAGAATCATCATTGGTTGCTTGAGTATAGCATGTAATGTGTTTGCACATGTCCGTACACATCATGCCATGTGCTAAGCAATCACAACTCAGTAGCTTACATTGTCGTGTACACTTGCAAGAAGGTAAATCTAAAACGGCATCAGAAGCTGCAGGACTATCCATCGGATCTATTTCGAATTCGTCATCTTCAGTTTGTTTCCACCTGAGAGATTCAATATCCTGTGTGGCGTCCAAGCATCTTATCCAGACTGTAGCTTGACAAATGGCTCGTTCACAATGGTCTGTTAAAGAGACAAACGGCAATTTTGAAGTTATTATCAGGTATTAAAAGCATCTCGATTTATTAATCTAGTATCAGTTTGAAACTTGGACTTTTTCGAATGTCAATGAAGCAAACTAATAACCCCTACATTTCCTGTTTTTCTTTTATGTCTACTTCTATTCTGTTCACATAGATGAATAATGGACATATCTCGTTCAAAGCCGAGATATAGAAGAATTACGTAAGTATATTTACTGTTGGTTACAACGGAAATTTTATGCATGAAAACGTCAGCTTCTTCCCAAGAAATCTAAAAAGATCGGACAGGGAAAGTAGCATTCAAGGAGGACAGTCAACCACAAAACACAGAAACAAACATGCAAACAGACAAACAGGAAGGCAAAAGTAATAATAAAAGCAAACGACATCACAAACACAAAAGGGTTGACAATAGGGCTACCGCATTGGAACGGTCAGTGACAAAGTAGGCCACTGGGGGTTTAAACCGGTTCTAGGGTGCACCAAACCTCACACTTACCCTACTGTCATCCCATTAAAACAGGACAGTGTAAATAAAGAAATCCCCGCCATGATCTCAACTTCGTTGGTTTTGAATTGAATTGAATTGAATTTTATAGTCGCACCAACAGCTAAGGTCATATGGCGACTTTCCAGCTTCTACTGGTGGAGGAAGACCCCAGGTGCCCCTCCGGGCAATTTGTGTACACGGACGGGCACCTGGGTAGAACCACCGACGTTCCGCAAGCCAGCTGGATAGCTTCCTCACATAAAGATTCCTAGGCCCCTGAGGGATCGAACCTACAGCGGTGAGGGGCAAGTGATTGCAAGTCAGAGACTCTAACCACTCGGCCACGGACGCCCCTTCGTTGGTTTTATCCTTTTTCAAATTAAAGCAATCTTCCCTACGAGAACAATTCGTTGTTATCCGGTTCACTTTAATGTTGCTCTTCCTTCAACTGACCTACTATATACGTTTAAATATGGGACTGGACTAGCTTTGAAAACTACTTAGGAATTTCTTTCATTGAATTATGTTATGGCCTCACGCATGTTCAGCTGCTTTAAGTCATAATAATCACGTGCCGAAAGAGATTTCGATCTGCTTTTAGAATGATGTGTTTTCCTTTACTCTGAACCATTGTTTTCGTTTTCATAATGATTGAAAATGATTTTCAAGTAAATTTAGATAACCGCTCATGAAATCGCTCACTTGGTGGTTCTCCATAGACACGATCTGACTGACCAGACACTGAACTCTTTCTGAAGTGGGTGATAATCTGATATTGCTCATCAAAACCAGATTAAAAACGGTTTTGTCTAAATTTCAAAGCTTTCTAGATGTTCTAACTGCGGTGATCAGTTGAGGTTTATTGCATTGGCATTGAGATCTCAGCGCAAATGAGACATCGTTACATTTTGTACTATTTCAGAATCATTGTTGGAACTGAGACTTTTCCAATATTGAAGTTATTTATTCATTTCGTCATTATATTTCACAAGTTCATAAATAGAAATGTTGTCAGGAATAAAATAAGCTTTCAGTAATTAGCAGGGAGAATATTATCACCAGATTCTGCTTCAAATTTTCTCCAAATATGATTTGTGTTGACTGTTTTATTTCGGCTACACCATGAGAAGTCATAGTTAGTTTACACTTTTTTAGTTTACCTTGTTTGTAACGAAAGCTCTATGAACTTATTTGAATCACTCGCGATGTCTTCCTGGGTAAAACATGCAGATAAAGTGTCTTGCTCAGGGATGCAACACATATGGTAATGGCGGAACACATTTTATATGTCACGTACACCTGGACAGAGTTTTGATCAAGGGTTTAGTAGTGCCTTTAATCTACATGTAATATGAGAGCCGTATGACCATAAGCTGATGGTACATGCAACGTTTAGGTAGTATGCACTTGTAGTTTCAGAAAAGACTTGTGTGCAGATTTTCCTCCTATATAACACTTTGTAAACTGTCACTCCCCGTGGAAGGGGAAGGCCATATTTAAACACAGGGTCACCAGTTAAACAAACTTGGTAGAATACCATAAGTTTATGCAACATGCAATATATGCGAGCTATATGCCGTGTGGTTTCAGAGATTTTTAACGTTTGTCCCAGTGTAAAACAAAGTGAGGCCTTGGGCATAGTTAATTTTGACCCTATGGTCGCCATTTGAACAAACTTAGTAGAGGTAGATGCACACTATTAAACCTCCACCTCCAGCTCTTGCAATTTCGGAGACCATAAGTTGATGGTACATGCAACATATAAACCTCTAGCTGGTGCTATTTTAGTGGGATTTGTTTAAAAATCTTCCTATATAACCCTTATGTTAAACTGTGATATCTTGTGGCGAGTCCAGTTTCTACCCCATGGTTACCATTTGACAAACGTGGTAAAGGACCACATGTGATATTTATAGTTTTTTAACCAGTGTTTTTGAGATACGGGAAATATCTCCCGAGGGAGATATTTTCAGTATCTCAAAAACACTGGTTATTAAACTATATATTACATAATTTAAAATGATATTTTATTAATATTTCTAATGATTCACGCCTTTTTACACCAGTTTGCACGAGGACGCCAAGACGACGTTACGTCATACAAACAAAACACGTGGAACCGGAACTCTTCGTTAATTTCCGTAATCGTTATTCCCTAGTGGCGGAATCTGACGATGACGTCCGTAAAACAATCGGAACGTCATTTGGCATTCCCGCCACTGACGGAAAAGGCCGAGCAATGTTCCCTACTGGTACTGGGAGATATTTGCCAATAGAGCGAACGAGTAGATATACATTTCTATTCCCAGTATTTCCTAAACAAATCACAGACAAATATGTTATATATGAAAGTTGTATACCAGAGGTCCGCAGGTACCGATCGAGAACCGGGTATGCAGAACGTGTGTTGACGGTAGCGTAGACGACGAAACACACTTCCTGGTTTAAGTATTTCGTATAATGAACTAAATTGAAACACTTCCAACACTATGATAGAACTGACAGCGAAAGCGACATATTCAAGCGCATAATGGAGGAGGACAGTAAACTAATATCGAACTTTATAATAGAAGAATATGACGAGCGCAATGTGATCCTTGTAAATAAACGTTAAATGTGTGTGTTTGTGACACAGGATTATTATAGCGGGGTTTCGTAAAGCACACTAAACTGTTACATTAACAGTTATATTAAACTCTGCAATACAATTATAAGCCGAACATTTTGCGTGACTGACGTGTATCAGTATAACAAGCCGAAGATTATTTATTTGCATAAATGCCGGAGTATAATACAGTGCTGTTCAAACTGTCTATACATAACTGTTTATATACTGTACGCACATTATATATTTAATAGGAACTATTATCTGTGAAAACGTCTACTGACCCTCTTAAAATGTATTACTTCAAATAGATAAATCAATAAAAATTGAATGTGTTATATTTAACTTAAGATATACGTGAAATTATTTAAGTTATTTTATATGTATATCTTTATTCCTTGAAGTAGATAAGTTGCACACGACTGAGTGTGTTCTCCAGTCTACAGAGGCTTATGATGCATTTTCAAGAAACACAAATGTTATACATAGGTGGGAAATACTTAGTCATTGCAAATAAGATTTGCTAACACAGTTAGTAACTAGTTTTATATTCTGTAGATTTTAAATGTAACATTTTCTTGCTACTGCTTAGCCTACTTAGGTGGATTAATGCATGTGATAATTACGAAAACATATTCTGACCCCCATAAAATTCAGCTGATGTTAACGCCAAAAGTAAAAAACTGAGATGGTTAATTGTAAAGACTCATTTATAGAACATATAATATATCTGGTAGTATTGAAAATATATATATAGACGGAAATAATAAGTTAGAAAAACTTGAAGGAAGACACACGTGAAGTTCTGAGAGTAACTTTATGTTTAGATTTATATTACTTAAGAAATAATAAATATGTACCTGTGTTTTATCGGTGAATAAAATACAGTTAGGAGTTCGGATGCGTAGTAATTAAATCACGAGTGCGTTAGCACGAGTGATTTAATTACCCGCATCCGAACGACTAACTGTATTTTATTCACCGATAAAATACAGGTACGTATTTATTATTTCGATTCTAACACAACAATAACCCCATGGTTTGCGCTATTGGTGGGGCACTATATATTATCTCGGTGATCAAAGTAATCAGGCTGCTATGTTTACAGGCTGTTCCATTGGGCACCCCCTATGCAATGTTCTGCGTTTCAATACACTAGTAGTCACGTGACAAACAATTAAGTCATTGCTTACGTCATATAGCTTGCGCTGTATGACGTCAAACGTTCTCAGCTTGTTCAAGATGCTTATTAATGTTATATGTACTGATGCATATGATGGGTTTATATCGGGGGTGTGCATCGTATTGGGAGCATGGCAAATTTGTTGCAATTAACATTTCATTAAAATTACTGTTGAGTTTGTCTTCGTGACGTATATTTACCAAGTGACGTCATGTAACGTGGCGCTTCCAACGGATGAAATATACGAGGGGAATTAATGGAACAGCTGTGTTTTATCGTAGAATAACATACAGCTGTCTCTCTTCTTTGTCTATATGAAAGACTGCGGAGGTCGTGTTAGAATAGTTGTTAAAAACTGAGTATGTTATATTATATACAAGACACGTTCAAACAGTTATTTGATATGTATATTTTCTTATTTTAAATAAGTTGTCTAAACGTAATGTGTTATATAACAGTTAAGATATAACACACTCACTGACTTAGTTTTAGGAGTTATTTATGTCGGTATAAGCCTATACAGTTTACATATTGAATGATTGTTGTATCACATATGTAAATCAGGTTGTACTATAATAAATAAAATATCTATCTATATGACAGCTGTATACCATGCAGTTTCAGGGAAAACATTCTTTTAAGTTTTTCCCTACAGAAAAATGTAAATTGACTGAATTGGGGTTTTAAGGCGCACCAACACATGAAAGGTTATATGGCGCCTAACAGGAATGAACATGCCAGGCTCATCCTCCATGTACATCGAGATAAAATATTGAGAACGGGCCTTGAACCTTCTCACCCTGAACTGCAGAGTTGCTGCAAATTCTACTGTAGACACTCCATTTACGCTGGAGTCACGTTATAGTATTTCTGCCACTGCTCTAGTGATACGAGCGAGATGGCACCTGATACAATGCAGGGGTCATGATGAAGACCTTTAAAGAGCATGAACAAAAAATGATAAAATGAACATGAATTTGGGGGTTCTACTCCTCTGCCTTCCCCTCCAACGGGATCTGCAGTGGCCCTATTATTTGCCCCGTAACCAAACGGGGCCCCGGGGCAGAAAAATGTAAAACGTGTGAAAGATATCTTTATTTCCAATTTCCAATAGGCTTAAAAGCCCTTGAGGATACAACAGACAATTTCACAAAGCATGGCAACAGTGTAGGTATTACACAATTGAATTGAATTGGGTTTTACGGCGCACCAACACATGAAAGGTTATATGGCGCCTAACAGGAATGAACATGCCAGGCTCATCCTCCATTTACAAGATAAAATATGGAGAATGGGCCAAGAACCTGCAGAAAATACATGTCCAACTATAAATATGCAGTTTATCTTAACTGAGCTGATACAATGAGAAGGCGTATATATAACACTTGCTTACATCAATCAATTACATTTCATCACAATTTCCTTAACACATATCGTATTTTTAAATTCGCATGAGTCAAATAAAACAGCTTGCTATCCGTATGATAAATATAATTATATCGTATAATGTGAATATTAATACAGATACACATGCCTAATTGTTATTAATAGTTGCAATTCAATTGCTGACTACTTTAACTTAGTTTGTCTACCATAGACTTTAAATAAACAATGACATAGATACCCGTTGTTTAGTGGACAAGTTTTAACCCAGTAAAAACACTTCACTGACTGTCAAACTACAAGATGCGAAGTCCCAGTAAATGAAAACACTTTACTGACGGTCCGTATTACCAATGTGCTTGTATTCTTCACCAAAAAAAACGTGTCTAAGTATATATAACTCTTCGTAAAGCTGTGACTCCTGGGGCGGGGCCAAATTGGAACCCAGCGTCGCCATGATTGTTTTGTATACCTCTATGTAAAACAGCGACCTCGGGACCAGATATATTTTAACCTAGCTTCATCACTGGAACAAACGTGTTATAGAACTATACTCGTATGACACATGCAGTATATGAGAGCCATATACCTTGTGGTTTCGGAAAACACGAAAAGTGTTCCAATAGAAGTTTATGCAAAACACGTGAACCTGGGTCGGGTCCATAATTTAAACTTAGGGAAATTATTTGAACAAACGTGGTAGTGGACCATAAACTTATGCTACATGCAAAATATTACACCTCAGGCTCTGCAACTAAAGGTTTTAGAGAATATGTATTGAAGACGTTCCTATATAAGCCTTATTTAAAACTGTGAACCTCTGTGCCGGGGTCAGATTTTACCTCAGGACTAACATTTGGACTTCCTTGGTAAAGGACCTTAAACTAATGCTACACAAATTGGTCACAAATTTGACCCGAGGTTCACAATTTGAACAAGCTTACTTGGAAGAGGACAATAAGCATATGGTAAATGTAAAATATTAGACATCTAGCTCTTTTGTTGTAACGGAGAAGCAGATTGCGTTGATTTTTTTTGTTGTTTTCTTAAACGGTTAGATCTATGTAAAACTGTGACCCTGTGGCGGGGCCAGATTTGACCCCAGGGTAACACTTTCAACTCACTTGTTGGGGGATCATAAGTTTGACATAGAGTTAATAGGTTTTTTAAAACATACATACACTATATGGGAGTCATATGTCTTGTGGTCTTAGAGAAGAAGATTGTTTAAGGCTTTCCCTATATAAGTCTGTAAACCATGCAAAATCTCCATATAAAATCGTTGGATCCCTGGGGCGAAGCCATTTTTTATCACGGCGACTTTATTTGAACAAATGCGACGGTCTAGGGGTTGGCGATCACTGATAAACAAAAACTGTCGAAATATCGGTGGTTCTTAAGAAGATTGTTTCAGTCTTCAAACTATTTCATTAACAATAATTAATAAGTAAAGCACATTACAATAGTTTTATTCCTATTTGAGTTGACATCTAAAATTCCACCAGATCGCCTTCAGAAACGTTAAAATCTGCTCACATTACAAGATAGAGTTACAAACAAATGTATATTTTGCATGCAAGTTTTTCCAAGCCGGTAAAGGTTCTAAATTGTAACACTGCAGGATGCAACTGCCACATTTCGTCTATTTTAGAATGTCACTGGTATTTTAAAAACACCTAGACTTAATATTTTATTTCTCATATATACTAGCTATTTTAAAAATATACGTTAGCACATTCAGCCTTTTAAAGATCGATTTATCGATAAAATACATTACTGATCACAGTTTGCAATTCATAAGCACAGGGCGAAACATAGTTCAATATAACTACAGGTATGCGCAACCTACTCAAAGTGGATTTTAAATATCAAATACATGGAATAAAAGTTTACACGAATTAAATATGTATGAAGAACTAACAGCTAGGTATCATAATGTTTCATATACAGAAATACACAATTATATGGTGGAAATGTATTTACTAAAAGTGGTTTATGAATAACAAATACATGTGACGAAAGTCTACACGAATTAAATATTAATGAAGAACTAACAGCTAGGTATTATAATGTTTCATCTATAGACATTCACACATATGGTGGAAATGTATTTACTACAAGTGGTCTTTGAATATCAAATACATGTGACGACAGTCTACACGAATTAAATAGGTATGAAGGACTAACAGGTATGTTTAATAAACGAAAGCAATGACCTCGTACTCGGAGTAACAACATGGAAAGTAAACCGACAGGTTTTGCACACGCGTTATCAAAATTGTTAAAAGACGTCCCAACTCTTGATAGCGTGGCTAATGAAGCTAGCGATCTCCATTACGCTGCAACAACAGGCGACGAGGGACTACTGCTTAAATGTCTTAACGAGGATAATTCTCTGAAGGATATCAATAACGTCGATGATAATGGGAAGACTGCACTGTTTATGGCTGTAATGAAAGATCACAAACAAATTGTGAACATCTTACTCAAACATGGCGCGCTTCAGCACGTTATGGCTGATACTGGAGACTTTTATAGTTCTGCTTTGCACGCGGTGAGGAACTCTGACATGGTGCTAACGCTCACAGCCGCTGGTGGAAATGTGAATATTGTTAATGAACGGGGAGAAACTCCACTACACAGGGCCATACCACAGGAAATAGAAGACGTGGTACAAACTCTTATACGCCAAGGAGCCAATGTTAAAATCAAGGACAACCAAGGATTGACTCCACTTCATACTGCATGCGATTCCCCGTGCAGCGATTCGATTTTAAACATTATTAAAAGCCTGACCAATGCAGGGGCGTGTATAAATGCGACGGACAATTTCGGCAGGACACCGTTGCATTTTCTGAGCTGTAGCATAGAGCCAATGAAAGGAGTTTCATTTCTGCTTAATCATGGTGCCAAATTGAATTTACGCGACTATCACGCAAACTTTCCTGTGCATGATTGCATCGACAATATTCATGTTCAAGAAAAAGAATACATAGGTGAGCTATTGGAACTGTATTTTCCATCAGCAGAAGCGGTAAATCTTGTGAATGCTAAGGGCAAGACTGCGTTGCATCTTTTAGTCGTCGACGTGGATGTCGATATATTTGAACAAGTAATACTTCTCGGGGCGGACGTTAACAAACGAGACAATGCAGGCAAGTCGCCGATGTATTACGTAACTGATCGAAAAGACAATAACGATGTCGTTGGTGTTCTATTACGACATGGAGCATCTATTAACATGGAAGATGACTGGGGACGAACACCACTGATGAACCTTGCAGATCAAGAGCAGAAAATATGTTTCCAGCCATTCATTGCGAACCATGCAGATGTAAATCATGCCGATAAGTGTGGCATTACCGCTTTACACGTTGCATGTTATAAGGACTCGCCATATCTGGTTGAACAATTAATCGAGAACGGTGCAAACGTTAACGCAACTGATGCAAATGGAAGCAGTCCACTTCATGCGGCGGCATTTTCGGGCAGTATTAACGCAGTGAAGATGTTAGTGAAATGTGAAGCCGAATTCTTAAAAACGGACAAGAATAGTAAAAGTGCAAAAGATATTGCTGTCACAAAGGGATATGATGAAATTAGAGACATTCTATCTCCCAAAAATGATCTGAATGACGAACGAAAATCATCGTCGAATGTTAAATTTTCATCAGTTGCTGATGAACTTCTTGACTTGCAAACTGTTCAGAAAATGCTAAAAGAAAATTCGTTTAAACGCACAAAAGAGAATGTGAAAGAGTATGTTAGCGACATCCTTCAAACGCCTCATACAGGACGAGGAGCGGATGACGCCGAGGCTAAAGAAATCCAGTTAGTTGTGGAGAATACAATACAAATTCTAGCCAGAAAGATCGGCGAAGAAGATCCAAGGTTTAGATGTATTGTACTGCACGCTGGAAGTTTCTCTGAAGGAACCAAGACTAAATGTCCAGACGAATTTGATTTTATGCTTTGTTTAGAAGAGTTCAGTAAATACTGCAAACCAGAATTTCAAGATGACGATACAAAAATGGATACATGGGTAGGCGTACCGCCGGTTCCCAAACGTGATTCTAACTTCACTACTACTGACGAAATGTTTGAAGATATAGAACCAGAGGAAATTCCGGTGTCTATTTCAGACTATGTATACATTTCACTTGAACGGACCAGTGAAGCTAAGCCATATATTGACTTCATAGGTGGATACGAAATGCCAAATCATAAAATGTATGAAGGATTCACAAAGCTTGTGGAAAGGGTTCTGTTTAGTAAGGACTTCCCAAAGGACAGACGACTTGTACCGATTGAAGTGACAGTCGAACCGGCTTTAAAGTTCCTCTGGAGAGGAACCCGCTATAAGTACATGGAGATTGACGTTGACCTGGTACCAGCTTTGCTGCTATCAAATTGGCCTGACAAAACGCGGAAAGATTGTAAGCTTTTAACTGATGATCTACTTCGATTGCCATGCTTAGCTGTGCCGAAGATGACATCTCAACATGACTGGGATCTGTGGCGCTGCTCATTAGCACTGGTAGAAACGGCAATCTTCCGAAAACTGCGTCCAGAAATTATAAACAGTTACATAGCATGCAAGTCGTTTGTGTCTTCATCAATCTTACCTCATATAACATTCGGAGAATATGACGAAGAAATGGCAGTATATAAAGAGCTGCACGGCTCCATTTCCGATGATGAAGATATTACCTTTCACGAGAGTGCAGAATCGATAATACCGTCCTATGTCATTAAAATGACATTCTTGTCTTTGTTAGAGGAGAGAATCGCAAAGTCAGGTATTGAATCTGTATTCAACATGGAGAAACCATCTAAGGAACCACTTCCTGTGAGAGAAACGAAAGCTGAACCGACTGGAATGGAATCAGCTATGAAATCAAAAAGTAAGTGCGACGTCAGTAAAGCAGAAGGCGATGAAGACGGAGAGAATTCCACCTCCACGGTGACAAACTCGTTCAAAAGCAACCCTCAAGCAATGTCAGATTCTTTACAAGAGGGGGACCAAGAAGATATTCAAATTACTAAAACTGCGCAAACGTTTTACGGCCCATCTGTATATATGAATAGTGTAGAGAGAAGTTTAGAATTCGATATGGACTTGGTTCGTGATGTGTTTCTTAAATGTGAGGAAAATATTGAAAAGAAGTTTGTTCCGTCCGTGTTTAATCATCGGCATAATGTTCTGGGAGGCCGGATTCTTTCCGAAGATTCTGATAAAGTGCTTTTGTTTTTCAACATAATAAACGCACTTATAGCGAATCAGTAAACGATGTAGCGTTTTGCTCCGATGCTTCGATGTTTCTTTAACGTTCATCGTGCAAGCAATAAGTAATATAATAGTAACCTTTTTTCATATCAACATTACAAAAACGACCTAGAAAAATGAATACGTAACTGTGTCAGTTTAACTGTGTCAGTTTTCTTCAATGTAAAGTGAATGTAGATCATTATCCGAAACATTATCCGAAACAAGCTAGGACAACACAACATGGGAACAACCTGAGGGTAAATGATTAGTTTACGAACTCAGCCAATTCATTATATTGTACATAAATTAATTAAGAAATATTTCCAGCGGGTATAGATTGTCCCAGATCAATACACGGTGGGCGGGACTTGAAGTTCATCGATACCAAGGACCGCGATTTCAAGTCCCAAACACCAGGTTTTGATCTCGCACAATATAACCCCGTTGGAAATATTTTATTTCTTATCTAACATGGAGTTTTATGTAATCATTAAACACATTTTGTCTAGAGATTGTGCAAAATACAAACAAAAATGGCGTCTTAACGGTTGACGTACGTTAGAGGTTTATATAGCTTTTTTCAGACCACCCCAATAACCAATCAACATTGAGTATTTTAAACTCGAACACTGCCGTCTGAAGTCCAAATAGTTCTTCTATTTAATGGATTGTGTACAACATATGCAAATTCCGTTTATGTACCAGATTTTCAAAAACTACTGTTTTTTTTGGCTTGCGCTAGGAGTGCCAGCCTATGTATGACTTCAGTTTATATTTCCGGTTAAGGTAGATTTTGATCAGAGCTGGATCTACGCTATTATTTCCCTTTACTGTTAACACATCCCGCCATTAACACATCCCGCCAAAGATGGGTTCACTTTTAGCACAGATTTATTTCATGGACATATTATTTCAGTGTTTTTTTATGAAACGAAAGGTAGATCAAGTCTGTTTGTTCCAAATCACTGTTCGTTTTTAATAAACAGCTTTTCCTTATAAATAATGTTTTTGATTTTCTTAAAACATAATGTTAAATAAATCCTACTTTCTGAAATAAGCATTACAGTGTTATTTTACCATCTCATGTCTATATATTATTTACTTCAATCTGGCTTGTGTTCACGTTTTTGGTATATCAAGAGAAACAACTGTAAATATTACTTTTATAATTGTATATATCAAGTTATTTCCCATCAAAGTATGTTTTTGTGAGGATGTGGACTGGTGGGGATTTCTGTTTTATTGGGAAGAAAATAGGGTAAGAGTGAGGTTTGGTGCACCTAGAACCTGGCTTTAACTCCCACAATCGTTTTTGCCACCGACCGTTCCAATGCGGTACCCCAATTGTCAACCCGTTTATGTTTGTGATATCACATACTTTGCCTTTTACCTTTAATGGCACTAACCAGTCAAATAACGGCAAAATTATCTTACAAAACCCTTTATCAAAACTCTATCCAGGGGTTCAGGTCATATAATAATGTATATTTGCCGATTAAAAGTACAAGTTTGTTTATTCATAGGTTCTTAAAATATCCATGACTAAATATGCGTTAAATGAATTGTGAGTGCAAAGCCCAGTCTGTGTGGCTTTAAAGTAGAATATCGCTTAAGCGGGTGCTAGGAGGCTTGATAGGTGTTACACTTAACATTACCTCTCTTACATTACCTCTCTTACATTACCTCTCTTACATTACCTCTCTTACACTACCTCTCTTACACTACCTCTCTTACACTACCTCTCTTACATTACCTCTCTTACATTACCTCTCTTACATTACCTCTCATGAACACACTCAGTAAAACCCTACTTTTATCTCTTGTTTGATCCTCTTTTCATTATGTATTGATGATATTCATACTAGCGTTTGTTTAGTGCTGAGTGGCGCCGGTAAACAGTTGCCCATGACTACAAATCAGTAGTTATTACTTACTGGTCCTTTGGGATCATCAAGCCCAGTCTTTGTGGCTTTTACAGTAGAATATCGCTTAAGCCGGTGCTAGTGGGCATGAGAGGTATTGCACTTTACATTACCTCTCATGAACAGACCCAATAAAACGAGTCTGCTACTTTTATCTCGTGTTTGTGGCTGTTGCTTCCAAGGGATCCCATTTTCAGTATTCATAGGTAACTTAATTTGATGCTCGAGTTTTGGGCTTTGGTCTGGCTGGTTAAAGCCGTTTATTTTGTTTATAGAGTTTGGATTCTCAAATTATGTAGGTTATAAATACTTCGTCGTCAGTAGTTTTTGAAACGGTGAACATATGTTTACATAATTTGGCTGTTGTTGGCGGAATATATACTTTAAAAAGTGTTGCCTGTTCCGATACGTGTTTCTGATTGACTGTGGTCCTTAAAGCGCTACATTGCCTGTTCAACTTTTATATTTACATTTATAAAGACAAAACAGATACAGATTTTATTTATCTTACTAAAACACTGAGCACATAAAAAATGCATCCCAACATGTTTTATGACTAGAAAGGTGTTCCACGGAACACTTGTGGTACATGTGCTAATTTCAGCTATAACTAAAGTTTTATAAAAAGGGGCATAACTCTGCCACAATAAATAAAAAGTCAAGAGTTATTGGACATGTGTAACGACATTCTTTGAGTTACGATGAAGATGTGTGTGAAGATTTATGAACATAGATCAAATACTTTTCAAGTTATAGCCAAGGTTAAGTTGCAGGTTAAATTGTGACGGACGACGGACAAAGTGATCCCTAAGTGTCTGCCAAGCTACACAGGCCACACAAAACAACGTGGGAGTAAACAAATATATCGAGTCAAAAAAACAGTATGTGCATACTCAACCTTATCACGAATATTACTTCATAAATGTGTTCAAGCATCTCAACTTTATGTTGTTAAGTCGTAAATTGTGACATTCATGAACTGAATTGGGGTTTTACGGCGCACCAACACAAGAAAGGTTATATGGCACAAAACAGGGATGAACATGACAGGCTCATCCTGCATTTACATCTAGATAAAAATATAGAGAATGGGTCTAGAGCCTTCTAACCTGCAAAACTGCAGAGTTGCTGCAAATTCTATTGTAGACACTCACGATGGAGCCACGTTTCCACATTTGCATATGCGGTGTCATGAAGATCTTGAATGAGCATGATAAACAAGAGGCACAAGAGGGCCTGTGGACGCTCTACTGGCTAATATGGCTCTTATAACATCAATGAAACGAGTGACTATCGTCTTAAAGAGGCAAAATATAGCATTTTTAACTAAATCAAGAGCCATAACTGCGCCATTACTGGTCCGATCTGGCTGGTTTTCGAACTTGGCCAGCAGGGATAATAATAAAAATAAAAAATAAATATATAAAAAAAAAAAATACAAAAAAAAAAAATACAAAATAATAAAAGGAAAAAAATCTGGTAAATTTTGGTAAAGATCAGATGAAAAAATATTTTGCCTTATAACATCCATGAAGCGAGTGACTGCCATTTACGTTTTTTTGGAAGTTTCAGACAAAAAACAGCTTTTGAACTAAATCAAGGGCCATAACTAAAGAATCTGTTAAAGTTCGGTCAAGATCAGATGAAAAATGAAGGCCCTACCGTATTAACGAGGCAAAATATAGCATTTTTAACTAAATCAAGAGCCAAAAAATAATAATAAAAAAAATTAAAAATTTTAATATTTAAAAAACATTTAAAAAAAAAAATAATAATAATAAAAATAAAAAAAAAGTTTGGTAACGATCGGATGAAAAATGAAGGCCCTCTCATCTTAACGAGGCAAAATATAGCGTTTTGAACTAAATCAAAGGCCACAACTCCGCTGTTACTGGTCCGATATGTTTGGTTTTCGAACTTTTCCTAGCTTTCATTGATATTAACTATCTGATAAAGTTTGGTAAAGATCAGATGAACAATGAAGCCCCTATCGTCTTAATGAGGCAAAATATAGCATTTTTAACTAAATCAAGGGCCATACCTCCGCTGTTAATGGTCCGATATGGCTAGTTTTCGAACTTGTTCGAGCTTTCATTGATATTAACAATCTGATAAAGTTTGGTAAAGATCGGATGAACAATGAAGCCCCTATCGTCTTAACGAGGCAAAATATAGCATTTTTAACTAAATCAAGGGCCATAACTTCGCTGTAACTTGTTCAATATGGCTGATTTTCAAATTTATTCGAGCTTTCAATGACATTAACAAGCTGATAAAGTTTGGTAAAGATCGGATGAACAATGAAGCCCCTATCTTCTTAACGAGGCAAAATATAGCATTTGTAACTAAATCAAGGGCCACAACTCCGCTGTTACTGGTCCGATATGGCTGGTTTTCGAACTTGTTCGAGCTTTCAACGACATTAACAATCTGATAATGTTTGGTAAAGATCAGATGAACATTGAAACCCCTATCGTCTTAACGAGACAAAATATAGCATTTTTAACTAAATCAAGGGCCATAACTCCGCTGTTACAAGTCCGATATGGCTGGTTTTCGAACTTGTCCGAGCTTTCATTGATATTAACAATGTGGTAAAGTTTGATATAGATAGGAAGAAAAACGAAGGCAATATCATCTTAATGAGGCAAAATATAGCAATATAGCATTTTTAACTAAATCAAGGACCATAACTCTGGTGTTACTGGTCCGATCTGGCTGGTTTCGAACTTGTCCGAGCTTTCATTGATATTAACAATGTGGTAAAGTTTGGTAAAGATAGGATGAAAAATGAAGGCCCTATCGTTTTAACGAGGCAAAAATATATAGCAATATAGCATGTTTAACTAAATCAAGGGCCATAACTCCGCTGTTACTTGGCCGATCTGGCTGGTTTTCGAACTCATCCGAGCTTTCATTGATATTAACAACCTGTAAAAGTTTGGTAAAGATTGGAGAAAAATGAAGGCCCTATCGTCTTAACGAGACAAAAGTTAACAACGGACGACGGACAACTCGGCATACCATAAGCTCTGCTGGCCTTCGGCCAGTAGAGCTTTAAATGAACGCCCTATCGCCTTAACGAGGTAAAATATAGCATTTTTAAGTAAATCAAGGGCCATAACTCCGCTGTTACTGGTCCGATTTGGCTGGTTTTCGAACTTGTCAGAGCTTTCATTGACAATAACCATCTGGTAAAGTTTGGTAAAGATCAGATGAAAAATGAAGGCCCGATCGTCTTAACGAGACAAAAGTTAACGACGGACGGACGACGGACAACTCGGCATCCCATAGAGCTAAAAATGACAAAATGAACACAAAGTGGGGTCCTACCCATTTACCTCTAGTGGGATTTGCAGTGGTTCTTTTCTACCCCGGCAACCACATGGGGATGAGAAATTCCAGAAAACACAATAATCACTTGTAAAAGGCATGGTTAAGTTTCGGGTTAAACCTTTTTTCAAAGGAAAATAATTCAATAAAATATGAACCAGGGAAGTATGGGCCTTAATTTAATTGGAGCATGCTGAAGAGGTGTATAAAGTTTCGTTGTTGTACACCTTATACTTTGAACGTTATTAACCACAATTAGCTGTCAGTTAACGGACAGCCACGACATAGTACTTCACTACAGGCGTATAAAAAGTATGACAAAGCTGATGATAAATTTCAAATAAATGTTTGGTCATCATTTGGACTGCAATGTTATATTTACTAAATGAACCAATGTGTTTCTATTGAAATCACGTGACAAGTTTCCCTTTATTACTATCTGCAAGACGGTCTGGTCGCCATTTTGAAGGTCAACAGGTTCTGTTGATCTATTATTGAGAAGTGTCATCCTTCTGTAGATCGAATCATAGGAATACAGACAGATTTTCATTCTAACAAATATGACAGGTGTACTTTTTATTGTATTTCAACTATCTAAACATGGAGAAACAACCATACATATTTTTACACTTGTTTTCTTATATTTTTTTTATTTTCATGTACATGTAAAAACTTTAAAATGTCACCAAAAAAGTTAACCAGTATATATATGTGTTTAAAAGAAACAACAGTAATTTGGTAAAAATAAGCAAACAAAAGTACCGATTTTCTAAAAATCATCATAATTATAAATGCAACTCCTGCTGAAACCAGACTTTTTGAAGAAGGTTCCAAGCTGCAGTACGAGCAATACATCCTATCAATATGGATTTGAATTGGGTATTACGGGCACTAACACAAAAAAGTTCTATGGCGCCAACATATGGCGTTTATTTTACCATAGGTTTAAATTATATAACAAACCCTCTAAAATCATTATAACAGGTAAAAGAAGACCATGTCATTGCTACCCATCTCCAACACATAATTCTTTATTTGACAGAAGTAAGAACAAATTACTTCAAAAACCAGTGTTTTCCTACATAAATTGCATTTTTGCAGTCATTAATATTAATATAATATAAGAATAGCTCAAAGGTAATTGTTTTTACATATTACTTGCTGCTAAATATAATATACATTGCACCAAATTGGCATATTATGTCACTGGATTAAAATTACTCCAGTTATGAAGTGGTCACTGTCAATGCTCATCAATCAAGGGCCAAACATGTAACTCCGGTGTTTCTTGAGCAATAATAGTGGTTATCAAACTTGACCGAGTTATTGTGGACATAAACATTGTGTCCAAGTTTCATCATGATTGGATTAAAACTACTCCAAGTTAACTTATGGAGTGGACAGTACATTGCCCACCACCGCCCGCCCCTCGTTCATGATCACATAATAATACACAAATTTAATTTATTATATGCAAGGACGTTTAAATCTAAAATGAACTGGAATAATTACAGGCGTTTATTTCAATGCTTCTTAATACAAACTTCAAGAATGCCTCCTGTCCTTAAAAATCAT
>JAWPHD010020685.1:0-30902 GCA_037043455.1 Cyrtodaria siliqua | reverse complement strand
GACTGTAAATGGGTCCCACCAGCAAGCATTGCAGTGCTTTGCAAAATGATAGGGTCATAACCATCATTTCTGATAAACGTTTTAACACGTACTAACAAAGATAGTAATCCAAGGACCAAGATCATACGAGGTTTGTAATCACGTCACCATAGAAGTCAGGTTGTGATAGGCCTTGTCGCAGATGAGTTCTTATATTACTTTTATATTTGTGAGGAATATCAGGGTTAGATAATAAATTTTGCAAGATTTTACGAAGTTTATGGTAACCAAGACAAGCAGGTTCTGACCCATAAATTTGCAACGCAATGCGTGCTTGGTATACAAAATTACGAATATTAAAGTCCAACAACATCGAGTACAAGCTCTAACAAAAGCGAATAATTTGAGACACATTGCCCCCATATATCAAGTTGCCATCTGGGTAAATTCCATCTAAATAGGAATAATTAACAATATCAGATTTAAATCATCTAATCTTGTCATAAACTTTGCTATTTATTGCACCATTTTCAATAGAGATATTTAATCGAGAAAAGAAGAATCTGTATCAGAAATATTAGCTTTGTTAAGATTAAATTCTTTAGATATATATTATTAACCATAGTAGAAAAACAAGGGTTGTCAATGTTCAATATTTCATATAGATACCGAGAGGTGTCATTTAAGGTCTCAATAACATCTGCCTTTTCGAAATTCGACTCTTGCTTACACTTGTGAGCAGTGAAAGTAGTCAATCAAATTAAAACAATTGACCTGTTTAGTTTAGTTTACAGTAAACAAATAAGAACTTTCTCTACATGTCCTTGTCAGATCAACAAATCATTATATGTGACACTTTACCATCTGGTATCTATGGGAAAATAATAGTGGTTCCATACCACAAAACATTTATTTAATGCAGTTTACTCGATTAAACAGTTTTGAAGCATGAAAATATAAATGAAAAAATATTATTTGTGACAAGTCCAGGTCTGTTCCAGTTGTTTTCCCGTGATCCGATTTTCCGTATTTTTCCCCTGCAAACACAGAAAATATGTCACAATGAAACAATCCTTTTATATATATAGTTACGGTTTCTAATATTTTTTGTGATTAATTACGATGACCATTACATTTAATAATATTTAAATTTAAACAAGAGAAGCTGTCATCTTTGGTTGTATTACACATATAGTAAATCGTATAATATTAAGACATGTTTACGTATTTATTTGCCATGATGAATCCCACTTAAGTCCAGTGCTAATATTCTCTATTTATAACAAAGTAACAAAAGAAACAGTTAAGAAAAAAAAAAAGAAAATCCTACTCTGTATAGTAAAGATTAACATGGACATGTGTATTAATAACTAATTTGTCTATGGATCCTTAGTACCTAACTACATACTAGATGGAATAAACAACTAAAATAAAAATAAAATACTCTATAAATATAACTTTAGCCGTAGTAGCCGCCATAGCCCCAGTAACCACGTATCCACCGTACTCTCACCGGTATCCACCATAGCCGCCATATCCCCGTATCCACCGTAACAACCGTATCCACCGTAGCCGCCATAGCCCCGTACCCACCGTAACCACCGTAACCAACGTATCAACTATAACCGCCATAACCCCCGTAACCACCGTATCGACCGCACCTACCGTGTCCACCGTATCCACCATAGCCGCCATAAACCCGTATCCACCATAACAACCGTATCCACCGTAGCCGCCATAGCCCCGTACCTACCGTAACCACCGTAACCAACGTATCCACTATAACCGCCATAACCCCCGTAACCACCGTATCGACCGCAACTACCGTATCCACCGTATCCAAGATAGCCGCCATAGCCCCCGTAACCACCGTATCCTCCATAGCCACCATAGCCGTCATAGCCCCCGTAACCACCGAAACCACCGTATCCACCGTAATTACCGTATCCATCATAACCGCCATAACCCACGTAACCACCGAATCCACCGCAACTATTGTATCCACCATAGCCGCCATAACTACCATAACCACCGTATCCACCGTAACCACCGTATCCACAATAGCCACCGTAGCCCCGTAACCACCGTATCCACCGTAACTACCGTGTCCACCATAGCCGCCATAGCCGCAATAGCCGCACTAACCACAGTAACACGGATATTACATCCCAGTATAATACGGCTCCATGTACATGTACATCGCAGACACAGCTGCCACTAGCAGAGCAAATGCAATAAGGATCCTCATGGTTGTCTGATAAGAAAACGGTAATACAGAGGTGCACCCTAGAACCTGGTTTAAACCCACAGGGTCTTTTTTTTGGCAATTGACCTTTCCAAGGCTGTATCCGTATTGTCAACTATGTTATGTTTGTGATGTCATACATGTCATATCTCGCCTTTTATTAATCTTTGTAGTTGTTGTTTGTTTCTGTGCGTGTTTGTGGTTGACAGTTGTCCTTGAATGCTGCATTTCCTGTTTTCGACTTTTATATCCACGTTTCTTGGCAAGTCCACATAGTGTAATTGTCTAAATTGCCGTTAGTAAAAAAAACGGTTTAATATTGTTATAGGCCAAACATGTAGTTTTCTATCTAACGAAAGGTTTTTGAATGACAGCAATAAGTTCGTCTTGATAAGACGATGTGGTAAGGTTGTATATAGAGTTGGAAAGTCATAAGTACTTATAGATAAAACCTGGTTTAAGCCCCCAGCGGCCTTTTTTGCCACTGACCGTTCCAAGGCGGTAGCCCTATTGTCAACCCTTTGTGTTTGTGATGTCTTATTTGGCGTTTTATTCATCTTTAAATTTGTTCTTTGTTTCTGTGTGTGTTTGTGGCTGACAGTCGTTCTTGAATGCTGCTTTTCCTGTTTGAGTTTTATATATATAGTGACGTTTATTGAACATTTTATCAAGAACGTCTCCAGATCTTTTAATTGACCAACATAAATTAATCCGATTGTTATCATAAGATATAGCACTACAGTAGTGAGCTAATTATATATGCTACTAGACCTTTTGTGTAAGGTATATTACAGTGAAAGTGTCAAAATAACTCCAGAAAATGTGAGTAATTTAGAGAATGTTTAATATAAAAGCATTAGGAAAAAGAGTACGAATGAAGGAATTTGGAAATCGCCTAACACGATAAATATAAACATATTACAATCTCGGTTTGATTGAGACAAGTTCATGAACGGTAGTGAAAAATGCTAGCTATTGTTCACGTCCTTTAACTCCGGGCTGAGCAGAACTCAATATTTAAAATGTCAATAGTACTCAATTTTGATCAACCCCTAAGATGTTATTCACATGACGGTGAACATGGAACATTCAATGTGATATTCATACCAATCCATGGCCTTGATATATTTTTGCTGTCATTGCACCTTGTCATATATAGTCATATACAAGATTTTAAAATAAGTTGAGCAGTAGCATGAATATAATCTTAAATTATCATTATAGTCAAAGTCATTTTCTTCCAAAACAAGAAAAATGGTTGGGTAGGGTCCATTTATGTTTTTTTTTAAAAAAAATAAATATTTAAGTGTGTGAGTAGTCCACCTTATGGTTTATAATTTAAGTGTGTGAATAGTCCACCTTATGGTTTATAAATTAAGTTTGTGAATAGTCCACCTTATGGTTTACAATTTAAGTGTGTGAATGGTCCACCTTATTTTCTTCCAAAACAAGAAAAATTTAAGTGTGTGAATAGTCCACCTTATGGTTTATAAATTAAGTTTGTGAATAGTCCACCTTATGGTTTACAATTTAAGTGTGTGAATATTCCACGTCATTTTCTTCCAAAACAAGAAAAATGGTTGGGTAAGGACCATTTATGTGGGTTTTGTTTTTAAATGATATCACCGAAGCTTTAAATTTCAATCTAAAATAAATCTCAACACTAGAGCCCTTTCCTGCAAACACCCTTAAGTGCGTAAGTGCGTTAAGTCGACCTTATGGTTTACAATTTAAGTGTGTGAATAGTCCATCTTATGACTTGCAATTTAAGTGTGTGAATAGTCCACCTTATGACTTAAAATTTAAGTGTGTGAATAGTCCACCTTATGGTTTATAATTTAAGTGTGTGAATAGTCCACCTTATGGTTTATAAATTAAGTTTGTGAATAGTCCACCTTATGGTTTACAATTTAAGTGTGTGAATAGTCCATCTTATTTTCTTCCAAAACAAGAAAAATTTAAGTGTGTGAATAGTCCACCTTATGGTTTATAATTTAAGTGTGTGAATAGTCCACGTCATTTTCTTCCAAAACAAGAAAAATGGTTGGGTAGGGTCCATTTATGTGGATTTTGTATTTAAATGATATCACCGAAGCTTTAAATTTCAATCTAAAATAAATCTCAACTCTAGAGCCCTTTCCTGCAAACAACCTTATGTGCGTAAGTGCGTTAAGTCGACCTTATGGTTTACAATTTAAGTGTGTGAATAGTCCATCTTATGACTTACAATTTAAGTGTGTGAATAGTCCACCTTATGACTTAAAATTTAAGTGTGTGAATAGTCCACCTTATGGTTTATAATTTAAGTGTGTGAATAGTCCACCTTATGGTTTATAAATTAAGTTTGTGAATAGTCCACCTTATGGTTTACAATTTAAGTGTGTGAATAGTCCACCTTATTTTCTTCCAAAACAAGAAAAATTTAAGTGTGTGAATAGTCCACCTTATGGTTTATAATTTAAGTGTGTGAATAGTCCACCTTATGGTTTATAAATTAAGTTTGTGAATAGTCCACCTTATGGCTTACAATTTAAGTGTGTGAATAGTCCACGTCATTTTCTTTCAAAACAAGAAAAATGGTTGGGTAGGGTCCATTTATGTTTTTTTTTTTAAAAATAAAAAGAGAACGAGAGTTGTTCTCGTATGTCTGAAAGACATGTCTAAATGTATTTTAAAAAAATCGTTTCCTTTTTTAAAAAAGTTTAATGTTGCGAATATAAATTGTGAAAATATTCAATAGCTGTATTTAACCTCTTTTCAGTGCAATTTTGAGTTAGAAACACGTGTCTACTTCAAAGACATCTAGTGCAAAAAAACAACAACAATGCGATGACCTAAGCATTGTTTGACAATTTTGTCGAGATGTGAATAGTCCACCTTATGGTTTATAATTTAAGTGTGTGAATAGTCCACCTTATGGTTTATAAATTAAGTTTGTGAATGGTCCACCTTATGGTTTACAATTTAAATGTGTGAATAGTCCACCTTATGGTTTACAATTTAAGTGTGTGAATAGTCCACCTTATGGTTACAATTTAAGTGTGTGAATAGTCCACCTTATGGTTTACAATTTAAGTGTGTGAATAGTCCACCTTATGGTTTACAATTTAAGCGTGTGAATAGTCCACCTTATGGTTTATAATTTAAGTGTGTTTATATTATAGTCCATCTTATGACTTACAATTTAAGTGTGTCAATAGTCCACCTTTAGGTTTACAATTTAAGTGCGTTAATAGTCCATCTTATACAATATATAGCGGAAATTTCAGTGTCGCGTTACTTTTTCCTTTCAGTACTGTATATAACAGTTTCAAGATCACAATACATATTTTAAATTAGTTTGAGTAATTAATTTAATACTGTTAAAACTATTATAGGCATTATACAAACCCATGTGTTTGATGATAACAACTTATGCACGAGATGGGAGACGTGTTTTTACACGTGGGAGCGGATAAAGACGAGAGAACGAAAAAAGCACACCTTCATCAAGTGATATTATTCCGGACAATCAAGCATACAGCTTAAAAATTGTTTTTAGTTCTAACTCATTGCCATTGTTAATTCAAAAGGTTCAAACAGATCATTTAACCTAATAACTATATTCCTTTAGCTTTTTTATTTAACAAAACAAATATTCCAGAGTGAGTTGCACAACGTGCATGACAATGCGGAATATCTAGGACCAATCCAACTATTTCATTTAATATGTATACTGATCATTTATGTTTGAGACACGTACTTCATAAAATATATTCGTGTATTTCTTCATGAATTCATAATCTATCGGATGCTATCATGTAATTAACTTTAAGCACCCTTGATATTTAAAACACAACTGATGTGTTGTGTTTTCGCTTTTAAAAAACAAACCAAGAGAATCAAAGTTTACACATGTTTTACCTTGGTGGCTTCACCGCAATCCCTAACACACCCGGTCTACATCTATGCTTACCTTGGTGGCTTCACCGCAATCCCTATCACACCGGGTCTACATCTGTGCTTACCTTGGTGGCTTCAACGCAATCCCTATCACACCCGGTCTACATCTGTGCTTACCTTGGTGGCTTCACCGCAGTCCCTATCACACCCGGTCTACATCTGTGCTTACCTTGGTGGCTTCACCGCAGTCCCTATTACACCCGGTCTACATCTGTGCTTACCTTGGTGGCTTCACCGCAGTCCCTATCACACCCGGTCTACATCTGTGCTTACCTTGGTGGCTTCACCGCAATCCCTATTACACCCGGTCTACATCTGTGCTTACCTTGGTGGCTTCACCGCAGTCCCTATCACACCCGGTCTACATCTGTGCTTACCTTGGTGGCTACACCGCAATCCCTATCACACCCGGTCTACATCTGTGCTGGAATTTATACCCTCATTTTTGACGTTACTCAAATAATTACCATGACTTTGTCTATGATCATGATGTATAGCTGATAAAATATAATTATTATAAATGACGGACTTGTGGTTGACTTCAAGCTGACTCTATATTTTTTTTAAGTAATTGCGGTTTCGTTAGCAAGAGTTTTTTTTTCTATAGTAATTTAGTGTAAGATATAGATTCCTTTGTTGTCAACATTATGGATTCTAAGTAGACAATATAATTCGGTTTCAATAAATAAGGTCAATGCTTTCATATGCGGTATGATGGAGTGATAGGTGTCGATTTGAGGTGAAACGTATACAAGTTTGTCACATTTATAGTATTTTTTCTTTTATGTTTATTACAATTTAATATTGTTTGTGCGGCAAATGAACGACATGAAACTATAGAAGAGCTATTACTACTATTGTTTGGGGCGCTTGTTTTAGCCAAAGGCAATAGCATGATAAAGTTGATTAATACGGTTATATGTAATATATCATTATAACTGGAATTTTTCGTGGTTAATAAAAATACCTTACTTTTCAAAATCGGTTGAGAAATAAATATTTTACAGCCAAAATGCTTTTTTGTGGGGCTTTTCCATGTAAATTCCTTATTGCTGGGGCAGCAAAAAATTATGAAATCTCAGATAACTTCAGTTTGCCCCAATATTCTGTTATAAAACTTTCAGAGTGTCTTAATTTACATTTATCCAACCTATTAAAACCATTTTTGGATAAAAGTTCTATAAAAAAATATTTTTCACATTTTTGATGCAGCAAGATTTTGCAATGAAAATTCCCTATGAAAAACAATTTTCCCATGTGGAAATTTTATTTCTGAACTGATTTTGAAAAGTAAGGTATTTTTATTTACCACTAAAAATGTCTGTTTCACTGATATACATCTTATCTAGGTCCTATTTGAATTTTGTCTTAAAAGGCCAAACAATCTTTGGCTGAAACAAGCGCCCCGAACAATAGTGTTAGTTTTAAATAATTTCATCAGTACATCATGTGTATATTCCTGCTACTTACAGGAAAACTATTCCCATCAGACTTTCCACCGCCATGGGAAGAACATAAAGCGGAGCAGAAGAAAGCAGGTGTTTGTCAGACTTTCCACCCCCTAGGCATGAACCTAAAGCGGAGTAGAAGAAAGCAGGTATTTGTCAGACATTTCATCGCCTGGACAGGAACCTGAAGCGGAGCAGAAGAAAGCGGGTGTTTGTCAGACATTCCACCGCCTGGGCAGGTACCTGAAGCGGAGCAGAAGAAAGCAGGTGTTTGTCAGACATTCCACCGCCTGGGCAGGAACCTGAAGTGGAGCAGAAGAAAGCAGGTGTTTGTCAGATATTCCACGCATGGGCAGGAACCTAAAGCGGAGCAGCAGAAAGCAGGTGTTTGTCAGACATTCCACGCCTGGGCAGGAACCTAAAGCGGAGCAGAAGAAAGCAGGTGTTTGTGCGTTAATGCTACCGTTATATATGCATGTATACTCTTTAAAACAAGTGTATGGCATAACAGTATCAATGCTTTGTTTTATTTATTTTGGAATTAAAACAATGATATATCTGGTAGAGCCACTTGTACTGGACAGTCGCATGGTTAGCATTTAAATATCCCGCCATCAACAGGCAACATTTACAAGAGATGTATATGTTTCATGTAAGATACAGTCATCTTTTTCGCATGTACGGCACTGTGGTTCTTTTATATGTATGGTATAGTTATATATTTTGCATGTAATGCACTGTCGTATATCACGGTCAGTGAATGCAGTTTAAGTGAATTCATTGCATAATGTGTCTTTATTTGTGACAATCCTATACTTGGAACCTATGGGATTGGAATTGGATGTATCTTCCATACTATAGTTTGTTCTTCGTCCGCTGGTTCGATTTAATAAACGGGCGGTGCCTTAGTAGTAGGGCGTTCACCTTGCATGCGGGGGTCATGGTTTCAATCACCCAGTCGGATCACACCAAATATTTTATAAAGATTTTATTAGTAGCCCATTGCATAAAATTTATGATTTATAAAAGGCAATTCTAGTACTGGTTGGCCCGGTATCAGAATATTGTGACTTATCATGTCATGTGATTATTGTGTGGCAGTACTACAAATGTGAGCATGCGAACAATGCTAAATTCAAACATTTTGCTTTCTGTACTGGAATAACACTCCGTTTTATATATTAATCATAATGCATATCCCATTCACCACCCCACCCCAAACACGCACGCACACACTTATAGTATATAGTAGCATTGACTTATCTTGAATCACATTTACTATCTGTTTAACAGATTACGGTTTCTATGTTGACATCGTCTTTGATATTTGTTTTCATAAATGAGACTTTCAAAAGATCTTTCAAAACTAAAAGCACACGCACAAACATGTACACATGTATTGACGTATGACACGTATGTACATGGATATGCTTTAATGCAACGACACATTTGGTCCTAACATATTTACGTAGGAAAACGTCCGCTGACGTGTTTAAATTGAATTAAACATATATTTACTCATCTCAGGTGTCGAGACAGTAACCTTTTTCGAACTGAAGCTTGAAAAATATGAAAATATGCCAGCATATTAATTATTTGCCTATTTGAATTTCGTTCTTGTCTGTAAAACATGTCAAGAGTCCATTTGCATTTAGTTAAGGTACTCTTTATATTGTTGAAAAAAGAAAAATGGTAGGCATAATTTTATATCATTTTGACAAACGAGTGTCCTAAATGAAATGTGATTGAGTATTTGACCTTTTATAAGTGAACTAAGGACATATGAGTTTGTTTTGCAAACATCATTGTGGTAAGAAACATATTGTAATGTAAGTTCTCGTGCACTCAGACATCTAAGTACTGGTGGAGTGAATGTCCGATATATACGGTATGTAGAGTTCAACGAACGTTAGTTTCGAAATACGGGATACATTGACATTGACATTGACCGAGAACTAATTTGTTCATCAAAGTTCACGTCCCGCGAGAAATAAATCTCGTATTTGATAACGTAAATTCATTAAATTTTATAACATATGTTTCCTAATCAAATGTTTAATATCTTATTTGAGCAAGTAGTTTAGCGCTCTATTTGCGTATTTGCGTATGTGTTTCAAAGCCTGTATAGTTTGACACGTTGTGCGAGGATGTTCCAGAGGAACCTAGCACAGAACTGGAAGAAGAAGAGTTATTGACACTGCATAATGCCAGTCGTTTATCGATACATAAATGACAGAAATCTCTAGAATACATATTTAGTATTAAAATAAACGGGGAGAGAAAAGATAAATTTAAAAGGAAGTTCCAAAACATCCATCTAGTGAGTAACATTTCCACCCAGCACGAAATAGTACGCCATATCGTTAACCCTCAAGCCTGAAGTAAATATCCGAGGCTCCAGAACAAGCCCATTTGTATGAGATATATAAATATAAACCCAATTATCTTACGCAATACAAAAACAGTTTAGTACGTCAATCACCCTCGTTATTAAAACGAATGGATTCAGAAGTGTGCGGGTGTGATTATTAAATAAAGTAAAGGTCTCCTCCACCCACATATCTCCACCCTTAATATTTGCTTAAAAGTTACAGATATCAATCTGACCTGTGGACAATTTGGAGGCAATCAATAAAAAGCTGTAGGAGAAGTAAGGACAGATTTTAAAACAGATGGTTCCACAATAGAGGCAGTTTCTTGAGCATATATATCGGTGAAGCCATATCTCTATCTGGTATTAACTACAGCTTGTGCGGCTGAATGCTACCATATCTCTATCTGGTATCAACTACAGGTTGTGCGGCTGAATGCTACCATATCTCTATCTGGTATTAACTACATGCTGTGCGACTGAATGCTACCATATCTCTATCTGGTATTAACTACAGGTTGTGCGGCTGAATGCTACCATATCTCTATCTGGTATTAACTACAGGCTGTGCGGCTGAATGCTACCATATCTCTATCTGGTATCAACTACAGGTTGTGCGGCTGAATGCTACCATATCTCTATCTGGTATTAACTACATGCTGTGCGACTGAATGCTACCATATCTCTATCTGGTATTAACTACAGGTTGTGCGGCTGAATGCTACCATATCTCTATCTGGTATTAACTACAGGCTGTGCGGCTGAATGCTACCATATCTCTATCTGGTATTAACTACAGGTTGTGCGGCTGAATGCTACCATATCTCTATCTGGTATTAACTACAGGGTGTGCGACTGAATGCTACCATATCTCTATCTGGTATTAACTACAGGCTGTGCGGCTCAATGCTACCATATCTCTATCTGGTATTAACTACAGGTTGTGCGACTGAATGCTACCATATTTCTATCTGGTATCAACTACAGGTTGTGCGGCTGAATGCTACCATATCTCTATCTCGTATTAACTACAGGTTGTGCGGCTGAATGCTACCATATCTCTATCTGGTGTTAACTACAGCTTGTGCGACTCAATGCTGCTTTGTGTTTAAAGTTTTCTTTTATTTACAAGTATAGCAATAAACATATGAACTTACTTAATATACATCTCCATATATTCCTTAAAGTTCCCCAGCCATGTTTAGTATCATGAACATGTTTATGTTTGTTTAAATCGAAATCATACACAGCAATAGATATTTACTATTCACACATTGCAATATCTGTGAAAAGCGAGAATAAGATTTTATTTGATGACGTACACAATTTTGAACAGGTAAATTAATCCACAGGTAAATGTATTTATCAATTATCTGGCAATAGTTGTGCAGCTATACATAATATTTATAGCATCAATTTTCGAGTATATGCGATTTATACTGCTTCGTGAGGGCCGCCTGCCCGAGAGTGCAGTATAAATCGCATACGAGAAACTACTACTATACGTTTTTATTTTTGCTCGCCCTATGGCACAAGGCCTTTTGGCGAGCGTTTCTAGGTAGATTATTTTATTTATTCATTACTTGTAATTATTCTAAGGAGATTATTTTAATTTAACGTTATCATCTTTCAAGAAATGACAAGAACAAAGCAGACACTTTAATATATGCCCAAGGAAGATTATGGCGTTCACCAAATTTTCTTTTTAAAAAATAATTTACATCAAATAGCCAGGCCATCGAAAAAGGGTACCATCTCGGGGCATGAGTCAGGGGTGTGTGAACTATCAAAACAGTCTCTAGTAAGTTAAAAAAAATCTATTTATTTATTTATATATGTAATTTATCCATATTTTGTCTGATCATTGCTCCCTTGTTTAATTTACTGAAATGTTTAAAATATATTGCATATAAAACGTTATAAAAATTAAAAAAATACGCAGTTCGGTTTGTCAGGCAGCCGTCCTCAGCATCCGAATTATCTTAATACCGTCTAGAGACCTTCGTCTGCGGAAGGGTGTCTGTCCACGCAGAGCCACGTGGAGGCCACACTGGGGAGGGCAATGATCAAAGATATACATAGATATGTGATATAGTGGAACCGAAGCCTGCTCTAATAACGAATGAATGCCTATAGATAAAAATAAAATCTCCGACGCTTCTGATAAAACAAGTGGTAATAAGTATTAAAATGTGTATATACAACTAAGTTTTTGTCGGAGATATCAATGTGCGCAATGGGGTATTCTATGTTTAAGTGTACTGTAAGATTATGTGACATCCACTCACTCTTTATCCCATATATTACAACATAGATATAAAAATGGTTAGAACAGGCTTTAGATATATTGAAAGCATAGGTGGATTATTTCCTTCAAAAGATAGTTAAATGAAAGGACAAAATATATCTTATTACCTTATGAGTACATGAAGGAGGTATATCTCCACTTGAGGAGGTGTATAGTAAGCATACGAGAAAAATATGCTATAAATGTTTTGTACCATAGACACTTATCCAACTACGTATGTGCAGAAAGTTTTAGAGCGTTGCAGTTTTCAGTAAAAATAACAGCTCGATCCAATTAAGAAATAGCATTATCACGCGGCATGAGCATGACCCATGTTTTAATTATTGCAGCCAATCGCCTGTGTATATTATTGGGCAAATCCAATGTCAAGGAGTGTTGTTTTGATAATGGGTAGTAGTGTTTTACATATTTGATTGCCGGGTTGTGTGTAAAAATTACAACTACGCGCGTGTAAAATTGATTATACCACAATAGCCTAAATACACACTATGCATCGTGTAATACCCGAGAATATACACAGCATATGTTAGTTATTGTGGTATAAATACAATAGAGCATTAGTCTTGCACGTGTACGGACGATAATTATCTCCACGTACACGTGCAAAACTCATGCTCTATCCTATACGTAGACCATGGTATAACTGCAGAATCTGTCATTTATAGCACGGCTGAAATAAACCAGCATTTATAGCACGGTTTAGGCTCAGACCTTCTGATTTATGAAAATTATATCACAAGCAAGAACAAAGGACAACCATTAGAACTATGGCACATGTATAGGATAGAGCATGAGTTTTGTACATGTACGGGGAGATAATGCACGAGCGTTAGCGAGTGCATTGTCGTCCGTACACGTGCAAGACTCGTGCTCTATTGTATTTATACCACAATAACTAACATATGCTGTATATTACTCGGGTATTACACGATGCATAGTGTGTATTTAGGCTATTGTGGTATAAAATTCAGATTTACCTCATTTCCTCGTGCAGTCACGCAGTGGTAAAAGTAGTATCTACGTCATGCAAATAATAATTATTTTTACATACAACGGTATGTTCATATGATGCTTAAGAGTTAAATTTGTGAATTGATAATACTACAAAAAGGATGGCCATTCAATATGGATAATGATGAATTTATAGGCTAACATCAAGAGTAAGATCGTAACAAAAGATACGAAACAGACACCTTGTCTATAAAAAGTTGCGTGTGTCATTCGTCAACAGAAAAAAATGTCTTTAATTCAATAGGTTAAATGTATTATGTTTATTTCCAGTATAATTAAATATTCTGAATTCTAACACGACCTCTGCAATCTTTCATATACACAAAGAAGGGAGACAGCTGTATGCTATTCTACGATAAAATACAGCTGTTCCATTAATTCCCCGCGTATATTTCATCCGTTGGAAGCGCCACGTTACATGACGTCACTTGGTAAATATACGTCACGAAGACAAACCGAACAGTAATTTTAATGAAATGTTAATTACAACAAAATTGCCATTCTCCCAAACCGTGCACACACCCGAAATAAACCCATTATATGCACATGTACATATAACATTAATAAGCATCTTGAACAAGGTGAGAACGTTTGACGTCATACAGCGCAAGCTATATGACGTAAGCAATGACTTAATTGTTTGTCACGTGAAAACTAGTGCATTGAAACGCAGAACTTTGCATACGGGGGCGCCCATTGGAACAGCCTGTAAACATAGCAGCCTGATTACCTTGACCTCCGAGATAATATATAGTGCCCCAACAATAGCGTAAATAATGGGGTTATTGTTGTGTTAGAATCGAAATACAGCTGTATTTTATCGTAGATTCTAACACGACCTGCGCAGTCTTTCGTATACACAAAGAAGAGAGACTGTTGTATGTTATTCTACGATAAAATACAGCTGTTCCATTAATTCCCCGCGCCACGTTACATGACTTCACTTGGTAAATATACGTCACGAAGACAAACTAAACAGAAATTTTAATGAAATGTTAATTACAACAAACTTGCCATGCTCCCAAACCTTGCACCTCCCCGATATAAACCCATCATATGCATTAGTACATATAACATTAATAAGCATCTTGAACAAGCTGAGACGTTTGACGTCATACAGCTTGCGCTTGTAAGCAATGACTTATTAATTGTTTGTCACGTTACTAATAGTGTATTTAAACATATTGTACCGCGTACTTTGCATACGGGGGCGTCCAATGGAACAGTCTGTAAACATAGCATTGACCTCCGAGATAATATAAAGTGCCCCAACAATAGCGTAAACAATGGGGTTATTGTTGTGTTAGAATCGAAATAATAAATACGTCCCTGTATTTTATCGGTGAATAAAGCACAGTTAGTCGTTCGGATGCGAGTAATTAAATAAATAAAACAGTGTCATACATCACAATAGCACTAAATGACTATTCACTAGGTAAAATAGAATATTTACCTCTCAAAAAAAAAGTTTAACTTTACAGTTTTATGACATATTGACTAATACTTCAAACGCACACAAACGTGTCTCATGGGTATAAATACCACCAAATGTGTATCGACGGACATATGACAGCCAGCCTGCAGCCTTTGCTTATCAGGTAAGAGATATTCTCAAAATATGTTTGCTCATTTTAGTCACCATCTTTGACGAAATTGAAGATCTTAGTGCGAGGTTTAATAAGTATTATCATTTTAAACAGTTTTCATTTCAATAGTTTTTTCTGTATCAAATCCTTTAACATGTCGTAGATTTTATTCTTCATAATTGCATTTCCCACCTTTTTTAAAATTATTGAATCATATATGAAATCAGTCTTATAGTTTGTCAAACACGAAATCAAGGTTTGTGTTATTCTCTTTCTTTATATTAAATAAAAGCTTAAGAGACACATGCTATTTTATAATTACAAAAATAGCAACAATATTGTTGATTTCAAAGAAACCATTAATTCATGTTGTTCGTGTTTGTTTCTGTGTTTTGTGTTTGACTGTCCTCCTTGAATGCTACTTTCCCTGTCCGATCTTTTTATATTTCTTTACATTAATTTAACCTGGTACATTTTTGCCACTGACCCTTCAAAGGTAAAACCCGTGTTGTCATCCCTTTATCCCGCCATGACCATATGTGTTGTGTTCCTGAGCAAGACACTTTATCCTCGCCATGACCACATGTGTTGTGTTCCTGAGCAAGACACTTTATCCCCGCTCTGACCACATGTGTTGTGTTCGTGAGCAAGACACTTTATCACCGCCATGTCCACATGTGTTGTGTTCATGAGCAAGACATTTAATTCCCACAATGACCACATATGGTTTGTGTGAAGTAATTTGCTTCTAAATGACAGTTATGGGATATGTGTGTCCATGTAATTGTGTGTGTTTTGGTGAATATCTATTTTTGGTTGACCGAATGATTACTATTCGATTGCTTTATCTACTGTTGTATAATGAGTGCATTGTTTTGTCTAAATATCAACTCATGTATATTTAACTTTTAATTTGTATTACCAAAGTTTTATCGGAATACGAGCGTCTAATTTTTTTCAATTATTTTTGATAGGAGTAGTAAACCTTGTACAACATTTCCAGGTGCTATGCCTTGTATAATACACAGTTTTATACTGTCATCTCTTGATGATTTTGACCTGTGACATTTATTTATCAAGTAACTGCCCTTGTTTGTTTTTCTCTTCACCTAGAACGATTTTGCTCGGATGGGCATCCGAATAAGCCTATTTTTTGTTATACATATTCAAATTGCGTTAACTTCAACTATTTTATTTATAATAAATTCCTCATGTCCTCAAGACAAATTTTTTATTTATCTACAACTTATAATAATTAATTTATATGATAAAAAAATCAGTTTTTTATTTTAAAACGCCCTTTTTAATGACGTTGGCTGGGAAAGGACTTCGATATTGTTTTAAAAATTGATATTTAGAGCTTCTTTGTTAATATTTAGATATAACATTATCAAAAAAAAGGGTAAGTCATCGCACTTTTCCCCCACTAGACGTCTTTGAAGACGACACATGTTTCTAACTCCAAACTTTCAATAAAAAGAGGCAAAATAAAGTCATTGAACATTTCTGAATTTTTTTTATAACATTAAATTTTTATAACATTACATTTATTGAAAAACAACGATTAACTTTCTATTACATATATATATATTTTTCAAAACATAAACAAGCAATTGCAATCTTCATTCGTCCTTTTACGTTTATGGACCGTACCACATCCATTTTTATTTTACTAAAATTATAATTCAACATAAAAAACAATATGTTCTAACAATGTTCAACCTTTTTATAAGACTTGTAGATCACAAGGTCCTATGACATTTATTTCTAAACAAGTAAAAACATATATAGGCCATCGGGCTTTGCAAAATTTTATTATCGTAATCCTGATCTACCTTAAAAATAATCTGACTTCTATGGTGATGTGATTTACAAACTTCGTAAGATCCTTGGTCATAATCACTTTCATACAATCTTTATCATTCTTGTTAACAAGTTTATCAAAAGAGGTTACGACCCTATCATTTTGCAACATATTTTGACCCATTTACAGTTCGCCACTATGCTTCCCACTTTGATTGTGCTATTACCTGACAGATTGTGGACCCTATGATGACGTTACCTAAATCCTCATAGGACTTTAGCGTTTGATGCTTGTCGTACCCTTAACGGTTTGTTCTATAGTTGCTTTGGCTTCTGCCAAGTCAGTGAGTACTTACTTTGTGGCTTTCTATGTTTTTTCTTTTTTTATATTATATATACATGATCATTAATGTTTTTTACTTATATTGCCTATTAACGCTACCTTGTTTGTTAGCGATTATAACCTGGCGGAGATATCCCGTTTATTGGAATGACAATTGTTTGGTGCATAGTAGAACCCCAGCGACCTTTTTTGCCACTGACAATTATAAGGCGGTAGCCCTATTGTCAACCCATGTGTGTTAATGATGTCTTATCTTGCCATTTATTAATCTTTATATACAGTTGTTCTTTGTTTCTTTGTGTGTTTGTGGTTGACTGTCGTCCTCGAATGCTACTGTTTCTGTTCGATTTTTATATCTACTTCTAATGATTTGTTATTAACACTTCTTTAAATTACAAACATCTCGGAGTTATTTTGACATTTTCTCTGTATACTTACAGTACACACATTTCTGACATAGAGATCGAATATAAAATAAGCTCAGTATCTGCTTTGATATACGAGTATGAATTCTACTGTTGTAAAAATAAAACTTTTTTTTCTAAAGCAAAAGGATCAATGCTACTCGGAGCTACCCATACTCCCTATGTTGTTGATAACAAACATTATCACAAATGACGGACAAAATATGATGTTTTCTTTGCTTGAAATTTGATATGTTATATCCATATCAATATACCCATATCTACTAGAATACAAAACATGAAACCATTCTGTTGTCAAATATCCTTAAAACGCCTTTTAAAAATCTCTTATTTGAATATACCAGGCAAAATGACATTTACCGAAAGCGAAAAAAAATGGAGTGCGATAAGGTATGGTTTTAAGATGATTTTGGGGGAACCAGATTGTCAATGGAAATTACATTGACTTTGCCCATGACACAATGAAATCTATCATTTGTATCGCAAACAGCAATTATCAATGAAATTGTAAAAATAAATCGCCTATAAATGAACATGTTCATAAGTTCATATGTTCTCTTCAATACCGAATTTAGGGTCAATTACTGCACTATAGATATCTGGAGTAGCCAGTTCTAATATCTAGCAATATGTTTGAGTCTAAGAGTCGAATACTCAGATTTATTCTTTTTGGACTCGTACTGAAACAAAAGTACACTTAGTTGTCTTCAATATTCTGAGGGTTTACGAGGCTCAATTTTTTTGTCTGAGTTATGTCTAACTTGCAGTCTCAGTATCCCATTTTATAGTCTGATTCTTAGAACCCGAATTAAAATTAATATGAGTCCTGGTATTATGTATTTAGTGTTAGAGTATTTTCGGACGCAGAAAAATGTAAAGACCTTAAAATATTTAGCATGTTAAATTGTGGAGAAAAAATGAACAGTGTGTTATATGCATCATTTTGTGCAACTAACTCCAATGGTTCATACAGTAATTCCAATGGTTTAGAGATTTCCTTTTTAACAAAAGTAGATATAAAAGTAGAGAAGGAAATATAACGTTTTTTAGGAACACATCCAACCAGAAAACACAAAGAGAAAAAACAACGATTACAAGGATAAACAAAAGGCAAGGTATATGACGTCATACACATATAAAGGGTTGTCAGAAGGCAAAACAACCAGAGAATAAACCATTGAAGGAACGACAAGATACTATTTGAGACAAAAATCAAACGCTGCCGTCCTCTCACGACTTAGGTAGACATCATCATATGGTCCACAATATGTCCAGTCATTGCACGATATTAGTAGAAAGTGCAGTAACTGGCGAACTTTAAATGGCGACGTTTGGACATTTGTTGCTCATACAGTAAGACAACATTCAACATTTTATATGTACATACATATACTGTTGTTTGTCAATTTAAACTTCAGCTAGTAATTTTATTTCAGAATGAAGTTATTAATTGTACTTGCCGCCCTAGTGGCTGTGGGCTGTGCCACGTATACGAAGTATTATGGAGGAATGGGCGGATACGGAATGGGCGGATACGGCATGGGTGGATACGGAATGGGTGGATATGGCATGGGCGGATACGGCATGGGCGGCTATGGAATCGGTGGATACGGCATGGGCAAATACGGATACGGCATGGGCGGATACGGCATAGGCGGATACAGAATGGGTGGATACGGTATGGGCGGATACAGAATAGGTGGATACGGTATGGGCGGATACAGAATAGGCGGATACGGCATGGGCGGATACGGAATGGGTGGATACGGCATGGGCGGATACGGAATGGGTGGATACGGTATGGGCGGATACAGAATAGGTGGATACGGCATGGGCGGATACAGAAAGGGTGGATACGGCATGGGCGGATACGGAATGGGTGGATACGGCATGGGCGGATACGGAATGGGTAGACACGGTATGGGCGGATACAGAATGGGTGGATACGGCATGGGCGGATACAGAATGGGTGGATACGGATATGGCATGGGTGGATATAAAGGAGGTATGCACTTTATTAAGTGTATTATTCAATACACACAATTTTCACAAGCTAGAATTTGGTAGTAAACCAAGCGTAAAAACCCTTCCATTTGCTTTAAGTACACGGCCAATAGCATTATATATAGAGCTATAGTATCTTTAAGCTGTCCTTGATATTCATATCCCTTAATACGAAACCAGAATGTACTAAGCTATATAAAAGAGTATGAGAGTGGACCTTTGGGAACGGTCGAAACACGATACATACGAAATATTGCAGTCTCGGTTTGACTGAGACAGTTCGTGAATGGTAGTGAAATATGCTTGCTACCGTTCACGCTCCCTAGCCCCTATAAACCGCAACTATTTATTATTTAGTAAGATTACAACATGTTTGTTTTTATGTTAATGTAATCTTGCAGTTATTACAGCTTAAGTTTGTATAACCTATGCCTTTTTATGCCCCCGAAGGGTGGCATATAGTAGTCGCACTGTCTGTCCGTTCGTCTGTACACTCGTGCCCGCTTCATAACTCTGACAATAATGGATGGATGTTCAAATAACTTCGCACAATTGCTCACCATAACAAGACGACGTGTCGCGCATAAAATCCAGGTCCGTGGCTCCAAGGTAAAGGTCACACTTAGAAATCAAAGGTCAAAATCCGTTCGTCTGTACACTCGTGTCCGCTTCATAACTCTGACAATAGTCGACGGATTTTCAAATAACTTCGCACAATTGCTCACCACAACAAGACGTCGTGTCGCGAAAAACAACAACATTTAAATATTTTTATTTTTTTATTTTTTATTTTTGAATTTTATTTTATTTTATTTTTATTGTTTGTTTTTATTTTATTTATTTTTTTAAATTATTTTTAAATATATCTGTTGTTTCATATTACAGGTCACTTCGGGGGCATTTGTCACTTACTGTGACATTTCTTGTTTCTTATATTATAGGAAAGAAGTACTACGGCTAGTCACAGGAAATGGATGTATTATCACTCTTGAAACAGTACTTCCGGCATGGAAACAGACGTAGTGCCTCCAACCTTTAACCCCTAAGTTGTCTAATGTGTACTTTGTATGACTGAACTCCATTAAACTGCAACTGAACTTTGTCTTTTTTTATTTTATGGATAATTGATCATAGCTATAAAAACGTCATCATTCAATTGAACAGTTTTGAAAAAACTATATCGATTGTTAAACAATGTGCATCTGTTTTTTGTAGATGTACTTGAATGTCAGCAATAGTTAATTGTTTATTGCCTAAGAAAATAAACATTAGTACATATTTTTTAAAAAGGTAAGTAAGTAAGTAAGTAAATACGTCAGTTAGTTAGTAAGTAAGTAAGTAAATAAGTAAGTAAGTAAGTAAATACGTCAGTTAGTAAGTTATTAAGTATTTTTTATTTACTTATGGTGACTTTATTGGCATAGATACTTTTTCTGTAGTCCATTTAATATGTTGCTCTCAAGTTAATTAGTTACACAACTTTAACAAATATTTGGTTTAATACGTCATACATCGCTATGCATTCTGTACCAGACGACATTGATACATTCATTAGTACTGCTATGGAATGGCACCTTATACTTGTGCCTATTATACGTCATACATCGCTATGCATTCTGTACCAGACGACATTGATACATTCATTAGTACTGCTATGGAATGGCACCTTATACTTGTGTCTATTATACGTCATACATCGCTATGCATTCTGTACCAGACGACACTGATACATTCATTAGTACTGCTATGGAATGGCACCTTATACTTGTGTCTATTATACGTCATACATCGCTATGCATTCTGTACCAAACGGCATTGATACATTCATTAGTACTGCTATGGAATGGCACCTTATACTTGTGCCTATTATACGTCGTACATCGCTATGCATTCTGTAACAGACGACATTGATACATTCATTAGTACTGCTATGGAATGGCACCTTACACTTGTGTCTATTATACGTCGTACATCGCTATGCATTCTGTACCAGACGACATTGATACATTCCTTATTACTGCTATGGAATGGCACCTTATACTTGTGTCTATTATACGTCATACATCGCTATGTATTCTGTAGCAGACGACATTGATACATTCATTATTACTGCTATGGAATGGCACCTTATACTTGTGTCTATTATACGTCATACATCGCTATGCATTCTGTACCAGACGACACTGATACATTCATTATTACTGCTATGGAATGGCACCTTATACTTGTGTCTATTATACGTCATACATCGCTATGCATTCTGTACCAGACGACATTGATACATTCATTAGTACTGCTATGGAATGGCACCTTATACTTGTGTCTATTATACGTCATACATCGCTATGCATTCTGTACCAGACGACACTGATACATTCATTATTACTGCTATGGAAAGGCACTTTATACTTGTGTCTATTATACACAATACCTTTAACCTGCACTTATAGCAATAATTACATAATATCACACCCCAAATCAAACTTTCTCAAAACGTCTAAGGGAACATAAATGTTTTAGACCTTAACATGCGTTTAATACGTACAATGCAATGGCTGCAAAAAAGGTACTGGCCCCTAAGTTCACAAACACATTTGTCATATTTAATGCTGAAGTTCAGAACAGTAAGTCTGCAGGACGATTTTTTAAATGACAATTATTCTGAATATTTAAAAACGTTTAAATAATATTTGATGGATTTAATTGAAAATGTACACATTCAAATAAAGATAAGCATTTATTACAACTGTCATGAACGTTTCCCTATGAAAAACAGTAATTAAAAAAGTTATAGCTAACAGAAGTATTTCCGTTTTGAGCTTAAGCTTGCAATGTGATATAATTTAAACTGTCTTGTCAATTTTATCTCTGAAGTCAGGATACTAGGGAGGTTGAGTACACTTAAAATCGATTTAAGCTAACCAGTAGGCCGTATTGCCCACTGACCGTTTCAAGTCGATTACCCTGTATTCACACTCGTTTTGTTGTGTATTGTCCTTTTCATTGTATATTTAATTTGCTCGTTGTTTGTGATGCAGTACGGACCTACGGTGCCATTTCGTTTGGGTGCTGTGATTTCTATAGGACCATTTTTCTCATTTAAGTTTGTTCGTAACATAGGGCCTGTACTCCAGCTGATCATGTCACCTAGGACCTGTACTCCAGCTGATCATGTCACCTAGGGCCTGTACTCCACCTGATCATGTCACCGCTGATACTGTTCGTAACATAGGGCCTGTACTTCAGCTGATCATGTCACCGCTGATACTGTTCGTAACATAGGGCCTGTACTCCACCTGATCATGTCACCGCTGATACTGTTCGTAACATAGGGCCTGTACTCCAGCTGATCATGTCACCGCTGATACTGTTCGTAACATAGGGCCTGTACTCCAGCTGATCATGTCACCGCTGATACTGTTCGTAACATAGGGCCTGTACTCCAGCTGATCATGTCACCGCTGATACTTCCCAAGAATAGTTTGCGTTACGTTATAATTGATGTTGATGCTTGTCGTGCTCAGATTTCTCAAAAAGAGTATGAAAGGAGGGGTAATTAGGAAATAGTCGAACACGAATATGATAAACATGGCAATCTCGGTTTGACTAAGACTGTTCATCAACGGTAGTGGTAAAGGCTTGATACCGCTCATGCCCTCTATCCCCGCGTTAAGCAGAACTTAATATTTAAATGTCAATAGAACAAAATGTTGAGTCCAATGATGGTATGTATAATGCGTAAACCATGTAGACCTTAGTTAAAACAATTGGACAAAGAAAGCAAGTGGACCCCTCATTTACTTCAAAAGCATGTTTTACTAAAAACAACTTAAGAGGCGTGAGCGGTAGCTAGCAAATTTCACTACCGCTTATGAACAGTCTCAATCAAACCGAGACTGCAATATTTCGTTTGTGTCGTGCTCGGCCGTTTCCAAAGGTCCATTATCATACTCGTTTTTAAGACTATTAGACTTGCAGTGTAGTGTATACAGCATTTATATTTCAAATTGCTAACAGATATTATTATCGTCAGGTTTAAACTTTCGTTTATAAAAAATGTTATTTTGCTATACGAATGTCTCATATTTGTTTTTATTATACTTTGCTTTGGCCGATAGTATCTGTTGAGTCTTTCGTTTGATACTCAGTTAGATGACCTATTTTATAAACACCCCATACACGTAGGATAATATATTGGACATTGACAACCCAGCATTCCCTTATATGTTTAATATTATATATCCTAAATAACATCATTAGAACTAAGTGAATATATCTGATTATTTTCTTTCTGTCCTCGATTTGCATCACTCTTAGAAATAATAAGCAAATTATTACATTTCTATCAGTGACTGGTCATAATGTCTCAATGAGAGGTTATTAATTATCACTCACTTTATAAATGACTAACGCCAGAAATAAAAGCTAACTGTCATTTCTGTTTTTGCGTCTGCGCAAATGCGAGTTTTGTTATATACTGTAAAACCGTTTACCGCCAGGTTGTTGGTATTCCTATGGGCACTAACTGTGTGCCACCTATCGCAGATTTGTTTTATTTGCACTTCTGTTTGTAGAGCGTTATCTTTTATTTTCGATAACATCTTTATTAGATACGGTAAAAGCGTTTACCGCCAGGTTGTTGGTATTCCTTTGGGTATTAACAATGCGCCAGTTATCGCAGATTTGTTTTTATTCTGCTAGGAAAGAGATTTTATGTTGAGTTTGCCAAGCCAGAGATATATTATTGAGGGATCGGTACCTGGATGACAAGCTCACTATTGATAATCCATTCTTTTCCATGGTTACTAATATTTATTCACTGGGATCAGTATTCATAAAGATTCTTAGCAATATCTTAACTTGAGCCAATTATTTCATTTTTTTAAATACCCCTTTTTATCGATTTAAGACGTTATCTTAACACTGTGTATAAACATGAGGTATGGATAAATAAAACCTACAGCTCCATATGTATCTTAAAACAGATGGTTTGTAGTGTCACAGAGAGGTTAATAAGGATATTTAAAAAACATGTAAGTATCTTAAATTTTGACTTAAGTAATATTTTCCACTTAAGTTGCTTCATGAATACGGACCCAGAGCTCACGTTGAATAAAGCCAGTAGTTCGTATACCAAATCAGCATTCCTTGATCTTCATCTCAAGATTTCAAATGATTATGTACATACTAAAGTCTATGGGAAGAGAGATTACTTTTACTTTAATATCGTTAACTATCCACAGTTATATGGGGACGTACCTCGTGCTTCATTATACGGGTTTAACATGTCCCAGCTAATTTGTTTTGCTAGAGCATGTAACGATGTTAAGGATATCTATGATCGAAATCAAGTTATAACAAGTACACCTCCTTAGCAAAGTTTTCGTTATAGCAAAATACGTAGATATTTTTCATAGTTCTATCACCACTTCGAAAAAGAGTATGAGAGTGGACCTTTGGAAACGGACGAACACGACACATACGAAATATTACAGTCTCGGTTTGGTTGAGACTGTTCATGAACGGTAGTGAAATATCTAGCTACCGCTCACGCCCTCTAGCCCCGGGTTGAGCTGGAGAAGTACAGCACCAACCTATGTAATTTCACAATGTATCTTTTAATTTAACTTTATACTGGACTATTGAACAAAATCAATCTCACAAAGGACCTTGGATATTATTTCCCCTTATTATATTAATATCAATAATTCGCATAGTACATATATATATATAAAAAAATAAAGACTATGTTAAATTGTTTAACTCCGCCAAGCTTTCGGACTTACTTCCTTCATCAGGGCTAATTTACTACTCAATGTATACAATGATATACGTGAAGATCAAGGAATGTTTACGTGACGTCGTAGTGGGCGCGTCACAACGTCGAGTGTAATGGCGCACTATTCCTTCAGATTGACGCCATATGGCCGGTATGTTCGCAGCTGACTCTTCCATAACTGCTCAATGGTTTTCCGGTATTGCTCGTCCCCATTCAGTTTCTCCAAACCCATCACTCTAAAATCACTGACACTGTGTCCATCTGTATAAAAGTGTGCTGCCACCGAATACATATATATATATATATATATATTATAAATACAAAAAACAATAGTCTAGAAAGCCACAAAGAAGGTACTCAGTGACTTGGCAGAAGCCAGAGCAACAAGAGAACAAACCATTGAGGGCACGACAAGACAAGATTGCAGACAAACATCAAACGTCATCGTCCTTTTAGGCATTAGATAAACGTCATCATATGGTCCACAACCTGTCCGGTCATCGCTCAGTTAAAGAGGAAAGCATAGTGGCGAACTGTAAATGGGTCCACCACCAAGCATGCAGTACGTTGCAAAATGATAGGGTCATAACCTTCATTTTAACAAGTTTAACAAAGATAGTATGAAAGTGATTATGACCACAAAGTTTGTAAATCACGTCACCGATGAATCCATACATATACAGTCCATGTCGGACGTGTTAATTAACATTGCCTGGTGTAATACTATATGTTATCAATATGAAACTAATATTCCGCCTCAAAACAACCATATCTAGACTTGTTATTTAGATCTTGATGAGTTTGATGAGTTTGTGTGTGCGCTAGTTATTACGTAATGCTTATTTAGTGTTAATAATGCTAGAACATACAAATAAATAGCGGTGGTCTAATGGTTACACGTAGAAGTGCAAAGGCTGTGATTCAAATCCCGTTCCGGTCAAGTACTTTTTTTATCACATATATTTCGAAGCCGTATATTTATCGATGTTACCTGTACGAAGGCTAATTAAAAATGTGATATTTTACGCCTCGATTTCTATCCACCGACTATTGGGGTGTTCGTCCATTTGAAATTACTTCACATGGGACCCATTCATATTCATGAGTCATTACCAGTTAAAATAGAGACTCTGTAGCTTGAAGAAGTGCTAATTACACTTGGTTCAGGTCACCGGGAATAAAAGAAAAAGACGAGCTAACGGGGAGATTAAATTAACGAATATTGATTTATCTGAGCATAAAATACATATAATATGAAGGAAATACCGGAACACTGTATCGACTTATCCCGTGTTGTTACAGTCTTATCTGGGTAATATATGTGTAAACGGACAACGAAACATAGCAGTATAATCAGCGGGGGTTGAACTCTGGTCACCTTGCATATGAAACAAACGTTCCACCTTTTCACCACAAAAGCTAGCTCTTGACAAAAAAAAATCGCTTACAAACCTACATATTTACATACACTTCATTGAGTTATGTTGTATCACTCCATCCTTTACGAGATATTTGTCACCAACAGTTATTACACATCCTAGTTCTAGAGATAAACAGCCTCCAACGGTTACGGCACTAATGTAAACGAACGAAAAGTACACTTAGCGGGGATTAAAATAAAGATAGCAAACCAGACGTTATACCTTTCACCACAAAAGCTAGATCTCCGAACAGAGAGAAATGACGAGCGCATTAAGTTATACACTTATTATTTACATACACCCCCACTAAGAGATATATATATCAAGCACTGTAAGTCATACATGACACATTATCATGTTTTTATTATGTTATTAAAACTGTCATTATGACACATTAGCATGTTTTTATTATGTTATTAAAACTGTCATTATGACACATTAGCATGTGTTTGTGTTACCTAAACTGTCACATAAAACAATCATTATATTATTAAATTAATCATCTGTCATTGGACAAATCAAATAGCCGCACGTTGTCAGGCATGATGCGTAGTGTTGCTGTATGGTGTTGAATTGAATTGAATTGAATTGGATTTTATAGTCGCACCAACAGCTAAGGTCATATGGCGACTTTCCAGCTTCCATTGGTGGAGACCCCAGGTGCCCCTCCGGACAATTTTCGTGCACGGGCGGGCACCTGGGTAGAACCAACGACGTTCCGCAAGCCAGCTGGATAGCTTCCTCACATAAAGATTCCTAGGCCCCTGAGGGATCGAACCTACAGCGGTGAGGGGCAAGTGATTTCAAGTCAGAGACGTTAACCACTCGGCCACGGACGCCCCGTATAGTGTTGATAAGCTTGACATGTAACAATTGAGTTAATATAGAACGATAATCAAGCCGTCTCTTACAGCATATTGTATCAAATACTACACAAAACACAAAAGCATTATTCCATTCGAGTTAACAATACCAATGTAAAACCATATCTGCATATCATGTCATTCATTATTAAACACGTTTTATTGTAGCACTGAATCTTTGATATACTATTGAAGCGAAGGCTTTGTTCTTTGCACTGTTAATTTTTTGTTTCTATTTCTCAGAACAAAGGACCACAAATTATAAGAAACTGTTTTTCAGAACGTTAAGTAGGCAGGTATCATATATACTGAAGCGAAAAAAAAACGCAACTCTGGAATTTCCGCTATATGTTGTATATACTGCACACTTAATTCCACATAATATGCTGTGTTATGTGTTATTTTAGTGTTTTTTTCCGTAAGGAAACGTCTTAAGTAGCCATGTACCAATCGATTAACAGCAGCATATTGTACATACAATATAAAGCGGAAATTCCCGAGTTCCGGAGCATTTCTTTTTCTTGTAAATGTAAAACCATATCTGCATATCATGTCATTCATTATTAAACACGTTTTATTGTAGCACTGAATCTTTGATATACTATTGAAGCGAAGGCTTTGTTCTTTGCACTGTTAATTTTTTGTCTCTATTTCTCAGAACAAAGGACCACAAATTATAAGAAACTGTTTTTCAGAACGTTAAGTAGGCAGGTATCATATATACTGAAGCGAAAAAAAAACGCAACTCTGGAATTTCCGCTATATGTTGTATATACTGCACACTTAATTCCACATAATATGCTGTGTTATGTGTTATTTTAGTGTTTTTTTCCGTAAGGAAACGTCTTAAGTAGCCATGTACCAATCGATTAACAGCAGCATATTGTACATACAATATAAAGCGGAAATTCCCGAGTTCCGGAGCATTTCTTTTTCTTTTCAGTATATTTAATAAAGAAATGCATCAACTCAAGTCTCTTTTACTAAAACATGTATTCTGTTTTTAATTATTGCAAATTAGCCTAAAATGACTGTTTTAGTTAATCCAGGAAATGTAGCGTTCACAGTACACAGCCACTCAAAACAATCATTAAAACAACCGTTACAATGTTAATAGGAAGTAATGAACGTGACTTCACAAACACATACTGGTTGACAATATGGCTACCGCCTTGAAACAGTCAGTGGCAAAATTACCGCTGTGGGCGAGGGTGGTGGTGGTAAAGCAGGTTCTAGGATGAACCAAACCTCACTCTTACCCTATTGTCGATCCAGTAATACGGGTCAGTGCAAATGAAAAAATCCCTACCAGGTTATACTCTCTTACAAACAAATCAGCATTAATATAATTATAACATAAAGATGATCATGTATATAGAGGATCTTACATGAGTACTCATTCATTATTGAATTTATTAAACGAGTTGTCAGAATGATATAATGCGAGGCTCTTGCCGAGCATTATATCATTTTTGCTAACGAGTTTAATAAATTCAATAATGAAAGAGAACGAATGTTAGATTATATTTATCACATAACTCACATATCGACTTTTATTGCATTTTGCGTGTCGCTTTAACATAAACCGTGGGAATTGGATCACTGTCGCTTTAACATAAACCGTGGGAATTGGATCATAGTCATTATCGATTTTTTGACAGCGAATCTTAGGCTAATTTGCATACATATATCGCTAAGCCCAATACTTATATTTAGTTATCGGTGGTACATTTTCAATTTCTTTTATTTTCTTACTTAATTTTCGATTCGGTGGTTCCACTACTCCGGCCGATAAAAGGCTCTGGGTATTGTTTAACCACTTATAGTCTTTTGGATGTTACTTGTGATACGCAGGCTTCATAACCGCTTCTCCCAACTAAATTCCATTATGTTTATTTTGCTCTTCGGGGCATTTAATTTTATTAGATACTGGGACCATACGCCGTACGACATGGGGAAACATATAACTCCGTGTTCACCGCCGTATGCATTCCATCTTCGGGATGGTTACAATTGTGTACTATTGATTTTATGAATATTGAGTTCTGCTCAACCCGGGGCTAGAGGAAGTGGGCGGTAGCTAGCATATTTCACTACCGCTCATGAACAGTCTCAATCAAACCGAGACTGCAATATTTCGTATGTGTCGTGCTCGGCCATTTCCAAAGGTCCATTATCATACTCTTTTTTATATAACTAGTGGTATATCGAAATAATTCCACTCCCACACCGTAAGTTATGTGATAAATATAAATATCAAAAGCCGAAAGTCTAAAAGCTACGTTACAATAATTAACTCAGTCATACGTCATACTATATACATGTAGTTTAAGATTTAACTATGATATTGTTTTCACTAATACATGTGACTGGACATGTTGGAGGTATTGCTGTAATTATGTGTGAATGAGATGGTACGACATAGTCTAGAATTATTTACATAAGTTAAATATTTCATAATTATTTTATTGTTTTAAATGGTTTTATTTCCTATAATCTCTTATATTTCTTTTAGAATGGCTCAGGTAGAATCATATTAAACGTTTACTTTATAAAATTGTAGATTGACGAGACTTTAATAACTTTAACTATACAACAATTTCGTGACAATATGAATTAGGAAAGTAAACTAGTTTATTTGCATTACGTTCTATGCAATGTATAGCTTTTATATATACGGTTTATTTAAGAATTTAAGCTACGTTAACAAAATGAGTACTTCATAATAGTAACTATCTTCTCACTATGTTGCAATTAATTATTTTTATTATTGCATGTTTATCACGAAAATGATTTACCTATTTATATCCATTTCAATGTCGCATGAATCAGTACAGTTTGTAATCTACGTGACTGATGTAATTTACGTTATAAAACTACCATAAGCAGGTAAATTGAGTGTGTTTCTTTTGGGGCAATTAACTAATTACGTGTCTACAAGTGTAGTTTGTTTGATTTTACTCATTTTAGCATGATAGGTTCCTTGGTGTTAATTTAAACAGGTAAGCCTGTGTGGTCATAGTAGCGTAGGTTTCAAATTTCACATTATCGAAACGTATATGATATTTGTACTTGCCAAGATATTTGTGAATCACTTACTTTCTAGTACTATAAGATAATATTTTCGTCAGTTATGGCAATACTGTTATAGACATATTGTTGGTATCGCTATTAATGCTAGCTGTGTACCTCTTGTCGCAGACTTGTTTTTGTATTGCTATGAAATAGATGTCATGCTTGAGTCTTTGAACAGACACTCAGACAAATGCCTAAAACCTTTAAAGACAAATGCATAAAGCCTTTTTGATTCGGTGGTTCCAGTACTCCGGCCGATAAAAGGCTCTGGTTATTGTTTAACCACTTATAGGATATGT
>JAWPHD010020684.1:0-30904 GCA_037043455.1 Cyrtodaria siliqua | reverse complement strand
CAATTTGGCCGTGCTAATATGTATAGAATAGAGGCTACGAAGCTTTCTATTCATCTTAGAGTTTACAAGTTTATCTATAGGTGACGCGTTACATATATGACGAGCGTTGGTAGTGAAATATTCATGTTTGTTTGTTAGAGTGGTGTTATCACGTCATTTTTAGCACATGTTAGGTTATATATGATTTTTTTTGTGGTAGAGGCAGACCACCCACATTTTCCTGGGTGGAACCAGTACTGTATACCTCCCGTAAGAATCAAAATGTCTCACATATAAGTTGAGCTTCCAGTGGGATTCGAAACCGTAGTGGTGAAAGGCGACGAAAATATTCGAAAAAACTGATTGGTTAAACAAGATGAGTAAACACACTAAAATGTAAATCAGTTACTGACAAGTTTCATTCTAGTCTATTGATTGGACTGCATAATTCCCTACGTTTAAAGGCTGGTTGTCTCATAAACATACTCCCGATCAAGTAGACACTAATCAACGTGTGTAGACACCAATCAGAGTGTAGACACTAATCAGAGTATACAGACACAAATCAGAGTGTGTAGACACCAATCAGAGTTTATAGACACGAATCAATGTGTGGTAGACACCAATCAGAGTACGAATCAGAGTGTGTAGACACCAACCAGAATGTGTAGACACCAATCAGTGTGTGTAGAAACCAATCAGAGTGTACCAACCAGAGTATAAGTGTGTACCAATCAGTGTGTAGACACCAATCAGAGTAATCGGAGTATACAGACACCAATCAGATACACCAATCAGTGTGTGTAGACACCAATCAGAGTGTACCAATCAGTGTGTGCAGAACCAATCAGAGTGTACCAATCAGGTGTGTAAACACCAATCAGATAGTTTGTATACACCAATCAGAGTGTGTAGACACCAATCAGTATGTATAGTCACCAATCAGAGTGTACCAATCAGAGTGTCCCAGTCAAAGTGTGTAAACACCAATCAGAGTTTGTAGACACCAATTAGTATGTATAGACACCACATCGGAGTGTGTAAACACAAATCAGTGTACCTATCATATTGTGTAGACACCAATCAGTGTGTGTAGACACCAATCAGTGTGTTTAGACACCAATCAGTGTGTGCATACGCAAATCAGTGTGTACCTATCAGAGTGTGTAACACCAATCAGTGTGTGTAGACACCAGAGTGTGTAGACACCAATCAGAGTGTGTGTGTAGACACAAATCAGAGTGTGTAACACCAATCAGTGTGTAACACCAATCAGTGTGAGCATACACAAATCAGAGTGTACCTATCAGAGTGTGTAGACACCAATCAGAGTGTCTGATGCGTAGTTACATATTTATGTGATACTGTTAGCTGTCAATATGTACATCTATACCAATCGGATCGACTCGGTTACGTTAGACGTGACTCTATAAGTTGTACATTGAGTTCTGAGCAGAACAGAACAGCACATAGGTTCGGATGAAACAGTTTTCAACATTGTTCATGGTTTTAGAAATCGATTGATTTAATATCTATCTCAGTGCGGTCAGTATTGTGTCTTCTCCTGAAATGCCTGTATATACAGTAAAGCATGGACAGCACCAGCTGTGCCGAGCTGCGGAAATCATAACTCTTTTGGTGTGCATACATACTGGAAAAATGTTGTGACATGTGCCACATATGTGTTACTTTCTTATTATTTGCATGTTTCTTTCATATGTACATCATGTTATTTACATATGTGCCACATAAATTATGTAAATGATACATAAGTGTCACATATGTACAACATATATTTTTCATGTTAAGATAATATACCTGTGACACATATGAAATGTATACATATGTATTTCATACGAAATTATTATGTAGAAAACATAAAGTATTTATAAATAAAAATGTGTAAAATACTGTAGAAAATGGTTTAACAACCTGTTTAAGTTTTAATATTATTTTCGTAAAAAATATGTTCATATGTAACACACATGTGTTACTTTCATATGAAATACATATGTGGAATACATAATGTATCACATATGTAAACATACACATTTCATGCATAGATATTTTTCCTGTGTAGAGTAGGAAGAGTTTCCGCAACGACCCCATCCACACTTTCCCCCGAGAAGTGTTTGATGTCTGCATAGAAAGTCTGCATATTTCAATTCATATTTTACCTACCTACTCTACATATACAACACAAGAACTATGTGTGTGTGTGTGTGTGTGTGTGTAATTCTAAGGTTTGTAGTCCCTCCGCCAACAAACTCAATGCGCCTTAGGGCGCACCGAGATGGGTACAATAACACAATAGCTATGCTTTTCGCAGCTACTTTTATAGTATGATCCCGGTGTTAAAGGGACACATGGCAATCTTGATTTTTTAAAAACTCACGGCGTCCCGTTAGTTTTCTCTTAACTTGCATTTGTTCATTAATTGTTAGAATAGTTCAAAGCAAATTATTTTTACATATTACTTACTTTTTATAATATTGCAGCAATAATATATTTAAAATTTGGTATAATAATGAAAAAAACTGACATCTCATTTTTTTATCTAATTATATGCAACCATTTTTAAAGTCAAAATGATGCAGGATAAGTAAATCGAGGAACAAATGTTATTGTTTGAATAAAACTCAAATTGCCATGTGTCCCTTTAAATTTCAGTTATTAGTTATTCAGAAAACAAATATCTATATAAACGTGAATAGATCATGGCCAGTTTACGACGCATTTATTCATTCATATATATTAGTTCGAGTCCGTTAAGCGATCAATGCCCGGTGTCCTAATCTCGGTCATAAGTTTTGACCTGGTAACCGCTTTCATTCATTCAATATTAAAAATGTTAAGTTCACGAGGCCAGTGTTTGTCCCAAGGCTCCAATCAAGGCTACGACTTTCCATAGTTTCACGGATTTGTTTAATTACTAGACCTGGAAAATTGATGAAAGATAATGAACAGATTGGAGTTATTGACAACAGGATAGATAATGGATGTTTCTAATTAAATATATATAACCATTTCCTGTCTGTGGAACAGTGGTTGCGTAAATAGGTTTCCATGGTGCATGTAATGAATTGTTTTATACCGGCTCACCAACACATGAGAGAGAGAGACAGACAGACAGACAGAGAGACAGAGACTGAGAGACAGAGAAAGGGTGGGAGGGAGGGAGGGAGGGAGAGAGAGAGACAGACAGACAGACAGACAGACAGACATACAGACAGAGATCATTTCGGGATCACAACTCTTTCAATCGACTGGATTATTTTGGTTCTTTTACACGCTCGGAAAATCGACTCCACTTCATTGAGACGGAGCGGTCGGATTAAGTGACTTGCTAAAGTTTACAAGCGAAAACTTTCGGTTACGATGCAAGCATGCTATTGCCGGACCACGCAGCAACAGTGTTCGTACACTTGTTTTTTGTTAAACTCGCGACGTCCCGTTATTTTTTTTCTACATAGCACGCATTTTGCGATCCGATTATTAATATCACAGAATAGTTTTTTTTTGATTACATACGTCAAGATTGCCGCGAGTCTGTTTAATACATTTCAATATTACATTTCTATAGGTGAAAGATCAGGTTTACTCAGAGAAGAACGAACTAAATATATGAACTAACATGAAACGTAGAAATTGTTTAACTGCTGGGTTTGAGTATGGGGAAATCTTTCACGAAATGGTAGGCGTGTAGTACTTTTCACGAACCAGCTTAGGCGATAAAAAAAACCACGACAACTTTCGAGCGAAGGATTTCCATAAATTATAATCGAACACACCTCGTAAATTATATATTTGATACATTTTAAACCAGTTTGTATGTCAATGTTTCACTTTGCTGAACGTTTTCGGTCTAGATTTAGTTATTAATATTATTAATTGAGTGATCACTCAGAAGTCTCTGAAGTCATAATCGTTCGCCCTTGGAAATGTAACTTGTTCCATAAATTAAAAAATATATAGCCATATACGACCACCGTTTTATTGATTATACAGCAATGCGAATATTTTGTGAACAGAACGGAGTGTGAAAGCATGTGAACCTGAATGATGTGTTGTTGTTGTTGTTGCTGCTGCTGCTGCTGCTGCTGCTGCTGCTACACTTGCTACTCTTGCTTATCGCTGGTGAACGTTAAAACTTTCGGGCATCTGTCTCTCTCAGCGCCTCTTGCCAGTTGAACGCCTTTTTTTTCTTTTTATAAATTTAACGTTTATAAGGTCCGCGGTTCGATCATCTGGGAATCGGCAAAGGAGAAATAGGCTGACGTAAATGCTTTTATCGACCACATCGTACATCAAACAGACGCCTGACGAATATAGCACCATTAGTTATGTTCTATGAATGAACAACAATATCGACCATGCAATGCATACACTTGTGATATTTTCGTCGTCCTTGGCATTTGGTTCAATCAAAGCACAGGAAACGACGAATCGATATTCTCGAAAAGTCTGTTTCGGATTCCAATTAACGAGGACGGACTGCACTCAATTGTATAAAAGAACAACAACACAGTGCGTCTACAGCGCTCATGATTTCTCTCACTCATCATTGTTTGAAAAATGTACTAGCGAACTATATATGTCATATATTCTATGTATTGTCATTAAGTTCTTTCGCGTAGCATGTGCAGCTGTTATACTCTACGCAGCGCAGAAGGTAAGGAAAGGAAAGTGAAAAATAGAAAGAATGTTCAGGCAGAACTAAGAATAAAGTTAAAAGTAAACATAGAACGTACAGAGTAAACTATATTTGCAATCATTTTATGTAGACTATATTTGGGGTCGTGGGGTAGGATGTATGTGGGTGGGAGAGAGTTTGTTTGTTTGTTTGTATGGTGTTTTACGTCATTTTCAACACATGTAAGGTTATATATGACGGTCGATTTTTTGTGGTGGAGGCAGACCACCCACTTTTCCTGGGTAGACCAGTCAGTACTGTATACCTCTCGCCATCCGTAAGAATTGACACTTCCTCACTTCCAAGTCGAGCTCCCAGTGGGATTCGAACCCGCAGCGGTGAGAGGCGAAGGTTTACAACGCAACGTCGTTAACCATTCGGCCACGGAGACGCTGGGAGAGAGAGAGAGAGAGAGAGAGAGAGAGAGAGAGAGAGAGAGCGGTGAACGGTTCTTAGTTGTCGCACTTGACGAATCACGACTTAAAATGTATACCTGTATGTACATGTAGTATTTATTTTTTAGTTTAAACATTTATTTTACATCGATTGTAACGAAAGCTCTATGAATTTATTTGAATCACTCTCGATGTCTTCCTGGGTAGAACCAGTACTAAGCAAATGCAGATAAAGTGTTTTGCTGTGGGACACAACGCATATGGAAATGGGGGGATCGAACCAACGACGTTTCGATCCACCATAGGTCCAACGCTCTACCACTAGACCACAGCGCTCCACATATGTAGTGTTTACCGTTAAGGATGTAAATAAATGGTGATGTACGGGGAAATAAAATGTGAAATTTTATTATATTTTTCCTCGTAATGTTTACCATTTAGGTTTTACTAAGTAAATTATACACTGATCTCAGTAGCTGAGTTTATTTTTAAATTAGCCTAAAGCAGCGAGTTTTGTAAGGATCTAGAGTGTCATGTTCCACTTTAAAAAGAGTACATCGGGGTTTTCTAGAAAAAAAATTCAGGCTTCAACATGTTCAAATTCATGATAAAAATCATATCATATTAATCATAATATGGTGTGAGCACTGCGTTGTATATTAATCATAATGTGGTGTGAGCACTGCGTTGTATAGGTCTGCAATTTGAACTCCTATATATTTTAAATGCTATTGGGCTTTACATTTTGTTAAAATGAACTCTGGTGCATAAACTAGAATAGCACGTATAGCCGTTTAGAATGGATTTACATGCAAATAATGAGTCATTTTTAGGTATTATTTTTCGATTAGTTATTTACAGTAGAAAATAGCATTATTTGTCAATTTTAAGTCGAACCCGAGACCCCCGCACAAAGCCTGGCGTAGCCCTTTAACGCTCCATTCGTGACTAACATTGAAAGGAGAATGCTACCTTACAACCTATGCGTAATTTGCCATGTTTTCCAAGTTTTCGTGGTGTCTGTGCTCGCAGATTTTATGAATGAACTGATAAGAATTTGTCATTTTGCCAGGAACACACCGTGAATAATATTCCCCACTAATCGCAATCAGTATCGGAAATCGTGCTGCTGAAAACATTCGTTCATGACAATTACTGGCACAATTACAAATTATTAACGACGCAGTAATGTAGTACACCACTTTTCCCTCCAATTCCCAAAACAATATATTATTCTAATTTGAACCATTTTCATAATACTGGTATTGCGTTCATTTTGACTGTTGTCTCAAAGTTTAAAGTAGCTATCCCGCCAACAACTGTCAAATTTTACAACACATGTATACCATTTCTAAATCTACTGACGACGAGCTATACATATAATTTACATGTGTAAGAAGTTGGCTCGATGTTCGAGGTTCGGGTTCGACATTCAAATCCAGTTCGGTATTCAACATTTGAACCCATTTCGGTATTCAACATTCAGAGTCAGTTCTGGGTTCGACATTCAAACCCAGTTCGGTATTTAGTATTCAATGTCAGTTCTGGGTTCGACATTGAAACACAGTTCGGTATTCAACATTCGAACCCAGTTCCCAGTTCGGGGTTCGACATTCGAACCCAGATCGGTATTCAACATTCAAAGTCAGTTCGGGGTTCGACATTCAAACCCAGTTCGGTATTTAGTATTCAATGTCAGTTCTGGGTTCGACATTGAAACACAGTTCGGTATTCAACATTTGAACCCAGTTCCCAGTTCGGGGTTCGACATTCGAACCCAGATCGGTATTCAACATTCAAAGTCAGTTCGGGGTTCGACATTCAAACCCAGTTCGGTATTTAGTATTCAATGTCAGTTCTGGGTTCGACATTGAAACACAGTTCGGTATTCAACATTTGAACCCAGTTCCCAGTTCGGGGTTCGACATTCGAACCCAGATCGGTATTCAACATTCAAAGTCAGTTCGGGGTTCGACATTCAAACCCAGTTCGGTATTCAACATTCAATGTCAGTTCTGGGTTCGACATTCAAATCCAGTTCGGTATTCAACATTCGAACCCAGTGTTCGAGATTCGAATCCAGTTCGGTAATCAACATTCGAACCTAGTTCGGGGTTCAACATTCGAACCCAGTTCGGTATTCAACATTCAAAGTCAGTTTGGGGGTTCGACATTCGAATTCGGTTATTATATTTATATGTAGTTACAACCTTTTTGCAACCTTGTTGCATTAAGGACCTGTTTCCCAAAGTCATATGGCCATTGAACAAAGAATGGAAACTTGCTTATTTTCTGCTAACATTCTACATTACCGAGTAGCTCAGCTATATGAACTGAGGTCCGAGTAAGGTTTTGGTATATTGAACTGTATCTGGGGTATAGCAGTATATAATACTTCAAACTTTACTTTTGTAATTGTATGTCTAAGATTGATTTACAGTTACCTATACACATTTTCTCTCAGCACCCCCCGCCACCTCCCCACAAACACACACCACCCGACCCCGTAAATACATTATGCTCGAAACAGGTTCTTAAGCCTTGAACATACAGTTACATATGCATCTAGATTAATTAATTAAAAAATAATTATGTACATCTGTGTCACTATGTAAGTAAATAGATATTAACTGTATCACGTAAATGGGAATATCATATTATGTTTCGAAAACATTTATAATCCTTCGCCACTCTGCTGAGAATTTAATTATTTTCCAGTATTACTGTTCTAAAATAGCTCACATTATTTGCCCCTCTGCTGTGAATTTAATTATCTTCCGTTGTTCTATTTCCTATTATTCCACCTTAGCTGTTAGATATTGTTTAGTCTGTGTGTGTATTATATACAATCTGATTATCGCGTCGTGTTATTTTGGTATTCGAATCCCGCTAGTAATCTGATTCGGGCTTAGTTATAGTCGAACGGCATTTCCCTATTAAAAAGTGATAAATCTTTTTTTTCCCCTTGAAAAACGTATTTTGTTCGGTTTCTTGTTCAGTTATAGGACTGTCCCGAAAATATGTAGTAGTAACTACTCTGCTCAAGTTATATGATAATCAGCTTGGTGTCGGCATACCCAGCATGAGGTCAATAAAATGGCAATAAATCACCTTACATGCCAGCTAATGAACTAAAACTTTGTCCATGCAGAATTAAATGTTAGAAGTAAATACCACTGCCGTATCTTTATTTGCAGATAGATTTTGTTACACCAACTTATTTCTAAATTATTTAAATGTGCCTCTATGCTGTCAGATAATTGATGCCCTGCTGTGCGAAAATGGGTATTTTATTGCTCTGGGGTCAGTTAATTACATGGATGAATTATAGAGATTCTCAATAAACAGAGGAAACTCGGGACAGTCCTATAACTGTGTTGGTTGCATGATATTTGAAATGCAACTCATTCTTTTGACAGTTTTAGATATACATTTCAAACGTGAAAGTAGAAAGGGTAGTATTCAATTGCGAGGGGTCATTGGTCCCGGCAGTTTGTATACAACAAATACATATTCCGGTCTTATCGGACGTAAAATATATTCTCCCCGCCCACGTCACACACACCCTCTCCCTCCACACGCACGCTGGCAGCTTGCATGCCGATAGCCCGCCTGCACGCACGCACGCTCACACACACACACACACACACAAACACACACAACCTATTATTTTCTACAGGTTTAAACAATAATTTGAAGCAATATAAGCAACAATTAGTAATATGCAACATTAATTTGCAATTAACTATTCATTGGTGTGTTCTCGACGGATGCGGAAGTGAACCGGGCGGTCCTGTGAATCAGTGTCTATCCTCCGAGCTTTAGTATGTGTAGGGAAGGTACACGAATCCTATATGTCCTTTTCTCTGGGGCGGCCCTAAATAAATATAAAATGTGTTGATGCGCAGTTAAAACACCATTCAATTCAATTCAATTTGGCTATTCCGGTAATTCTTAATAACGATTTGCAAATGTGCAAATTATGTGTGATTTTGGTGGTTTGCAACCTTTTCGATTTTTGCAAGAATGATATCTCGATATCTTTCTAGTTTCTACGTCTTCTTGTTTCTTTTAAAACAATAGCAGCTGTTTGAATCTAATACAATTAATCAAATTTGCAATTTGAAGTTCACAATTCTACTATAGTTGGTAGGTGGGGGAGAGGGGAGTGGGTGAATGGTCGTGGTGCGGGAACAGCCAAGGGAATTAGACACATGAAATTGATTGTCTAATTCCCGTCCCTAGGAGCAACAATTCCACAGGACAGAAGCTTTTATATCAATATCAAATATCCCCAAAATTGGTACCGGGTTATGTCTAAATCCCTAGCCCAGTGTCATGTCATCAGTGTTGTCTAAGTCCTCGGGTATGCTCCACCCTCCACCCCGCCTACACACCACACCACCATCACCACCACACTGATCAACCGGCTTCAGTGAAGTCAGATGGTTTCAGATAAGTCAGATTGGCGAAATTGTTGAAAGTGAATGGTGGGGTTAGTATTTTTGCTTTCTGTTGCGTATTTTGCTAAAATGTTTGGAAAATGATTATGCAGTTTTGAAAAGGAATGACAGAGGAAGCGTTCACTTTAAAAATCCGGTAATAAACGACGTTAGTGCTTGTAGCACCCTGCATAAATGTCCAAAGATTTGTAAAAGCAATGAATTTTTCAGAATAAACACAAATAACGAACTGATATTCGCAATTGTAATTCAATCCTTTCTTGGCGATTGCTAGGGTAACCGCTGTACATTTTGGATTGAAACTTACTTATAATTACCTATAGATGTTTTCAGTGCACGCATTTAGTAAACATTGTGTTACCTTTTGACATATCTGACATACATGTATATGTATTGTAAACATTGTGTTACCTTTTGACATATTAGACATACATGTATATGTATTGTGGTAAATAGTAAAGGCAATGCAACCTCAAGTGTAATCCGAGTCTTCTCTGACCTTACCAGACCTATTTACGATTTTGATATTTCATCTGGCTGTGTACGGTCAGAGCGGTTCCTATAGTAAACACATGGGGATCTCCTCTCCCGCGAGGGTCAGGAGCTACCCTCTTGGTTTTAAGTAAATATATCTAAGAAAGTATGCATTGAATTAACATTTCAAGCATCTAAAGCGGGTATCAATATATTTATTTACCTATGTGAACCAAAATATGTGTTATATTAATTTGATAAAGTTGCAACGGTCAACCCTCGCAATTCTCTGAACAACATCCAATTGTTTTGTTTATCTTTAAAGTTTAGACCCTAATTATGCTCCGAGAAGAGATCGTTCCACACCAAAAATCCTTCTATGTTGTCAGTTAATAGTGGTGGCCTTATTTGATGAGGGAAATATGAATGCCTTTACCTCGCTCGAGCATATCACGGGAATTTAATTAAAATGCAAAATGACAATATGGCGGATATAGTAAATAAAAGTTAATTTAAAACATAAATGTTTTATTGTGTCACTAGTCAAGGTGCAGTTTTATCATTGCAACTTGGTATAACAAACATTAATTGATCGATCCGTTAAGCTAAATTATCGTAAAAAGTCGACCCGACGCAGCAAAACATCGTTGAAAGTGCATGACTGGTGTGTTTTTAGTAATCCCCCGGGTTTCACTATAGGAGTTCCTCTGACCCTAAAAAGCCACAAAAAAAAGAACAGAAAAAAAAGAAGGAAAAAAGGCTTTTAGGGTCAGAGAAGGTTTGGATTACCTCAATTGTCATGATATGAAGACTAAATTCAAATATTTTTTGAACAGTTGGTGTGTGTTTTTATGCCCCCGAAGAGATGGATGGATCTTGGTAAGTTTCGCGGTCCATTTACGACTTTGATGATCGTCAAGTTTTTTTTTGTTTTTTTTTTTAATTTAATATTTTATTTCACAAGAAAACATTTGTAAGTCATATCATACAATAATGCATAACGATATTATCAAGATACATATATTCTATCAAACAGTATTTTATTCATGACATGTTCATAGACTTAACCAACAAAGATTTCCAGTGAAACAGTTTAGTTATGTAGAGAGTAGATGAAGAAAATAGTTCATAGAAGAAAGGAAGAGAAGTAAGACAGACACATAATACAGATGGAAGAAGTAATAAAGTTTCGCCATTTTGTCTCATGGGTCTCTAATTTATCGTTCGCAAGTGCTATACATTTTTCAATTTCGATTCGTCTGTATAGATAAGTCTTGAAACAAATAAATTTGTGCATTTATTTCTAAAAATAAAATACTTTCCACTAATAATCAAGAAGTTTTTTATAGTGTTATTTGATAGAAAAATCTGTTATGCCAAAAGATATAGTGTCAAAGTTCAAATCTATGAATAGGTTTAAGCCGGAAATGTATGTTTTTAACTCCGACCAAAACGTTTGAGCAATATTACATTCCCAGAACAAGTGATTTACAGATTCAATATGCATACTGCAAAAGTCGCAGAGATTGGACTGAACAATATTGCATTTGAATAAAAATTTATTTGTCGGTACTATGCGCATTAAATATTTATATTGAAATTCTCGGAGTTTCGTATCTATAGTTGCTTTCATTGGCAGCATATATATTTTTTTCCAGGTTAATGTAGTATTTGTAAAAGCTTCCCATTTTTTCTCTGATTTAATTTCTATTTTTCTGTCAATATTCATTTGATATTCATATAAAAATTTATTGGCCCGTTTAGCCTTTAACAATTTGTTTAGGAGTGTCTCATCTCTTTTTATATTTATATTTTCTAACTTTAATTTTGATTTCCAATCTTTTGGTATACTTGATAGTATAGACATATAACATAAGAAATCGTGTTTAGATATCTCATATATATCAGCTAGATCTTTAAAAGTGTAAAACTCTTTTTTTCTATAATCATATAATTGTTCTATAAATTGTATTCCTCTATCAAACCAGGACTTTTTGAAAATTGTTTTATTTCCTACTTTTATGTTTGAGTTATTCCAAATGATTTCTTTACCTATTACGTTTGTTTGATTTTGAAAGTGAATGTGTTGCCATGCAATTACAACGTCTTGCAAAAAAACGTTGTTTGGAATTAACACTTTCATATCTGATTTATTTAAGTTACATTCAAATAACAATTTACTACCATAATTTGAAATTTTATCGGCATAAAAAATCTTCCATTTGCCGTTATTTTCAGAGTCAAATATTCGTTTTATCCAGCCAGCTTTTAGAGATATCAAAAATTTATTTAAATCGATCATTTTCAGTCCTCCATCTTCATACCCTCGAGTAATTACTTCTCTTTTAATTTTATCAGGTTTGTTATCCCATAAAAAATTGAACATGGTGTCGTTTAGACTTTTTATATATTCTTTTGGAGGGTTCGGAAGTACTGTCAACGGGTAAATCAACTTGGGCAGAGCAAAGGATTTTAGCACAGTAATTTTCCCAAGGAGTGTCAGCTTTCTGTGCTGCCATTGTTTCAAACAATTACAAAAAGCATTTATCTTAGGTATTAAATTTGATTGGAAGTTTTTTGATTTGTCAGTATGAAACACCATTCCTAATGATTTTACATTATCAGAGCACCAGTGAAACTTTTTGTTCGCACAGTAGATTGTAGCATTATGTTTTAGACGGCCCGCTCTTAGTACAGTACATTTGGATATATTTAACTTGAGACCAGAAATAAAGCTAAAATTATCTAGTACATCAATTAAAGTTGTAAAAGATTTTTTTGATCCGTCTGTGATGAATGTGGCATCGTCTGCAAATAATGATTGCTTGAACTCATGTCCTTTGATGTTAACACCTTTTATGTCTGTATTAGTATATATTTCATATGATAAAAGTTCTATGCATAAAATGAACAGATAAGGGGACAATGGACATCCCTGGCGTACTCCTCTGGCAATAGTAAAGAAATCTGACATGTGTCCATTATTAATGATACAGCTTTTTGAATCCGAGTTAAATAGTTTTACCCAATTTATAAGTGATTCTCCAAAGTTGAAGTGTTTAAGACAGTTTATTATAAAACCATGATCTAAACTATCAAAAGCCTTTTCAAAATCAGAAAAGAATAAAAGGGATGAAATATCAAAGTCTTCTATGTATTCTAACATTTCAAATAGTAGTCTAATGTTTTCACCAATGTATCGTCCTTTAATAAAACCTGTCTGTGCATTACTTATAATATAGGATAAGACTGGTTTTATTCTGTTGGCAATTGCCTTGGAAGCTATTTTGTAATCAACATTGAGAAGGCTTATCGGTCGCCAGTTTTCTAACAGAGTTATATCTTTACCTGATTTTGGAATTAGAGTTATGACGCTTTGTTTCTGAAGCTCTGTCATTTCTGCCGTCTGAGAGGAGTAGTTTAATGAATTGAGGAGATATTTTTTAATATCCTTCCAAAATATTTTGTAAAACTCAGTAGTGATACCATCTGATCCCGGACTTTTATTGTTATTCATTTGTTTAAGGCCTAAAGCACATTCATATTCAGTTAACAAACCCTCACAATTATTTTTGTTATCTTCATTTAAAGTGTTCATAGTTTTATTAAAAAAGTCGTATTTAGAAAGGTTGCATTCACGTTTTTTATAAATATTTGTATAGTATGCTGTTTGTGCGTTCAAAATATCATTTTGATTAGTAAGTATTTTACCATGACAATGTAATTTAAATATGACCTTTTTTTCGGAATTTTTTTTTTCAATGTTAGCGAAGTATTTGCTATTCTTTTCATGACTTTCTACATATTGGGATTTTGAACGAAGAATAGTTCCTTTTAGTTTATTATCTATTATATCGTTTAGTTCCTGTTTCTTCTTATCTAGTTCTGTTGTTTGTATTTCTATACTATCATTATCTGATATTGAATGTATTTGGGTTTCTAGATGTTCGATTTCTGATTTTAGTATACATTCTTGCTCTTGCTGCATTTTTTTCTTTTGTGAAGCGTATTTGATGGTTTCATTTCTAATTGTTCCTTTTATTAATTCCCATAATGTATTTGGATTAGCATCTTTATTTATGTTAGCTATTTCAGAAATATTTTTTTAAATTAATTCTTGGTACTCTGGCTGCAAAATAAGGCTGTTGTTTAATTTGAAGTAGCCTGGACCCCTTGGTTGTTTTACAAAATCAAGGTTTATATTAACTATTGAGTGGTCTGATTTATAACCAGGTTTTATTTCACATGAATTTGTAAAGTTTACCATGCTATCAGAAATTAGAAAATAGTCTAACCTACAAAATATAGGTGGCTTATTACTAGAATGCCAAGAATATTGCATTTTTTCTGGGTTGTATATCCTCCATATATCAACTATATTATGAATATCTATCATCGCATTTATTTTGTTCCGGCATAATTTATGCGTGTCTTGTCTACCGTTCTTCTTATCGGTGTCAATATTTATAACAGTATTGATATCCCTCCGATTATAAAATGTTTTTCTTCATTGTCTATTAGGTATTGGTCAAGTTTATTAAAAAGAGTAATATCGTCTGCGTTCGGACCGTATATATTTATAACTGTTATTTCTTTTTCATCAATATTTAGTTCTATCGCTTGTAGTCGACCGCAAACCAATTCAGTATATTTTGTGATAGTATGGTTAGATTTCGGGTTGAATAAAATACATACACCTTCACTATTAGAGTTTTTACCACTAAAATAAGCATCTCCCCCCCATTCATTTTTCCATACGTTTGCAATATCACTTGTCGAGTGTGTTTCTTGTAGCAGACATATTAGGTGCGATTGTTGTTTAAGCCATTCGAAAAGTTGTTCTCGCTTTTGTTTATTTCTTAATCCGCGAACATTAAAGGTACATATCTTTGTGTTCATTTGAATTTTGTTTTTGAGATCAAGCTGTATACCAATTTAACATACCGAAATGAAAGACAAAGGAGAGGTAAGGTAGAAGAAGATGGATACATGTAAACAGAATACAGTGCGAAAACACCTGAGGTTCAAAAGAAACAAAGCAAAGGGTCGAGTGCAGATGCATTAGTTAAGTTATAGACGCATGAGCCTGTGGTTATGTTTCGTCAAGACGTACATTTAAAATTAAAAATAATAAAGATTATAATTCAAATACACACACCAAGTTTACAGTTACACAGTCAGTGAAATTGACTCTGATGGTTGCATAGCATTTAACCGTTTAATTCAAGATTTAAAAAAAGGTGAGGGAGCGCTTTGCCACATTTTAACTTTTGATCGTCAAGTTATCGCCGTGCAAAACGCGACAAATTTCAAACATACTTTTAGAGATTTTCCAAGATCCCGGAACAGTATACTAGTATATTGACAGTGGGGTGGTGACCCTTGTGTGTGTGTTTGGGGGGTGGGGGCACTTTTTTTTTTATGTATAATATATATTATATTGATGAAAATACAAAAAAACAATTGTGGGGGAGCATGGGGTGGTGTGACCTTGATAGTGAGGGTACGGACCTGGATTTTGCGCGCGACACGTCGTCTTCTTGTGGTGAACGCGCGTGTCTCGTGTATATGAAAATCCTTCTATGGATGACAAAGCAAAGTTATAGATCGGACACGACTTACATGACTTAAAATCAACTATAGAGCCTTATGGCATAATTTGACTCTAAGTGTGACCTTGACCTTGGAGCTACGGACCTGGATTTTGCGCACGACACGTCGTCTAGTTGTGGTGAATACTTGTAGATCGTACAAGACCTACATGAGGCCAAACAAAATCGGTGTGTTTCCTATTGCATGCTCTAAAAAAACATAGGGTAGGTCGGTAGGCATTTTCTTTTTCTTTTTTTCTGTTTTTTTTCCTTTCTTTTTTTTCTGTTTTTTTTTTGAGAAAGATATTATGAGATTCTGTTTACCTCATCAACCCATAAAAGTTGATGATACAACTGAACGTTTCTCTGTGATGTTGTCAGTTTCCCAAGATATAAGACCGTCCAAGTTAAATTACGCATTCCTGTTACAAATAATAAGACACTTTAAACCAGAGTACCTTTGTTTAACATGCATTTTACTAATTAGTTAATTAGCATCGCATTGTTTACCTGAAAGAAAAACATTAAATTCTGAATGTATCATGACATTCCAGGCAAATCATATGGCTTACCTAAATATTTTCCACTTTTGTGTGTAATTTGGTAATAATTTGCATATAATATCAGTGCCCAGTGGATTACAGAAAATATATAATGGTGTTATGTTTCACTTCCATGATATAAGCTATATGATAAATCATTGTTCAGAACAAATAGATTTTTTTTTAATTCTTGCATAAACAGTTTTTTATTCCCTTAAAAATATGGTCGGTCGGGCCACCGGAAACACAGGTAATTTTTTATTTGGCCTGACTTAACATCAAATATAGGACCATATGGCATGATTTGACGTCTAAGGATGACCTTGACCTTGTAGCTACGGACCTGGATTTTGCACGTGAAAATCCCTCCATAAATGTCAGAGTTATTGACTGGACACGAAATGAGTGACGGACAGAAGGACGGACGGACGGTGCGATTGATATATGCCCACCCTACGGGGACATAAAAACACACACCAGCTGTTCAAAAAATATTTTAATTTAGTCTTCATATCTTGACAAGGTTGCATTGCCTTTACTATTTATCACAATACATATATGTCCAATATGCCAAAAGGTAACACAGTCTTTACTGAATGGGTGCACTGAAAACATCTAGGTAATTACAAGTAAGTTTCAATCCAAAATGTGCCCAGTGTGGTTCCGGGGGTCCCGTTTGGTTCCGGGGCAAAGAATAGGGCCACTGCAGATCCCGTTGGAGGGGAAGGCAGAGGGGTAGAACACCACCCCCCCCCCCCTTTACATGTAAGTTTCAATCCAAAATGTGCCCAGTGTGGTTACGGGGCAAATAATAGGGCCACTGCAGATCCCGTTGGAGGGGAAGGCATAGGGATAGAACACACACCCCACTCCCACACACACACAAATTCATGTTCATTTTATCATTTTTGTTCATGCTCATTAAAGGTCTTTATCATGACCCCTACATTGTTTTAGGTGTCATCTCGCTCATATCACTAGAGCAGTGGCAGAAAAACTATAACGTGGCGTAAATGAAGTGTCTACAGTAGAATTTGCAGCAACTCTGCAGTTCAGGGTGAGAAGGTTCTTGGTCCATTCTCCATATTTTATCTCGATGTACATGGAGGATGAGCCTGGCATGTTCATTCCTGTTAGGCGCCATATAACCTTTCATGTGTTTGTGCGCCTTAAAACCCCAATTCAATCAATTCAATCAATCCAAACTGTACAGAGGTTACCCTAGCAATCGCCAAAAACTCGAAAGAATTGCTTAAAGCAATCTGACCTTCCCGTTCGCATCTGAAGTGTTCACTCTGACCACCGTTCGCACTTGTAAAACACGTCTGACATTCCGGTTCGTTAAAAATTGTTTATCCTGTCGACTTTAAAATGCTATAACTCGGAAAGTTTTCATTATTTCAATGATATACTTTGTACAATTATACAGAAAGAATTGACGATCTTGACAAGTGTTTTAAATTGAATTACAATTGCGAAAATCAGTTCGTTATTTGTGTTTATTCTGAAAATTTCATTGTTTTTATAATTTTTTGGAAATTTATATAGGGTGCTTCACGCACTAACGTCGTTTTATTACCGGATTTTTAAAGTGAAAGCTTCCTCTGTCATTCCTTTTCAGACCTGCAAAATCATTTTCCAAACATCTTTGCAAAATACGCAACAGAAAGCAAAAATACTAACCCCACCATTCACTATCAACAATTTCGCCTAACTGACTTCTCTGCAACCACCTGACTTCGCTGCAGCAATAGGGTTAAATATATTATTCGTGAGATATGACATACACACAAAGAAAACACAATAGGGTTAAATACATTATTGGTGAGATATAATGAGCAGTTTGCAATATACACAATCAATTTGCTTTAAGCCATTCAAATATGTACAAATACGTATAGCAATAAGGAAATTATAAGTTATATAGGGGTACAAATACGTAGAGTAATAATGAAATTGTAAGTTATTTTGGGGGCACGTGACATGCCTTCTAACTTCTCCTTTATTTTTATTTTTTAAATAAAGTATAAAACACTGTCGTCGTTTATGTGTGGGCTTTGTATAAAACACCGTCGTCGTTTATGTGTGGGCTTTGCGTGCAGGTGTTTAACAAATAAATGTGTTATGTATGTCCCTATAGTCTGGCAATGTACGTCAGCTCCTATACATCAGTTACGTATGTCCCTATAGTCTGGCAATGTACGTCAGCTCCCATACATCAAATGTAGTCTTATAAATTCCATTTAGCTGTCGTTCATCTGTCGAAACTATAAGGATTCAATACTAATGAATAAGTTATATCACACCAGGAGAGCGGTACTACGGCACTCACGAATAATGTCGATCAGTATGTCATTTAGAGGCGTATCTACCAGATAAGAGAGTATAAGCTATGCTGGCAATGAAGCACCGAAAGTATGTAATGGATGGGTCGGTGGACATGCTACCCTGACCCCGCCCCCACCCCGAACACACGACCACCTACCCCCGCCCCACGCCCACCCCAACACGCCTCATATGCACTTAGGATAATTGAAGTAAGTGAAGTATTTTGTGAGTACAGGTAGCTACACATTTGTCAGTTACACTTACAAGCAATTAATTTAGAAATCTCACTTATGTATACCTCATTTGTTATCCCATTTATATGTATACTAAACACAGTAAGTGGCATTATGCGAACGGTTTAATTCTAACCAATAGGATGTTATTAGACTGAAAGGAAAAAGAAACGCGATATATATTGTATATACTGCACACTTAATTCCATTCCAAGGAAATCCCATGTTTTGTAAAAAAAAGAAGAAAAAAAAAGAGTTGCAGTTAGTAGTAGAGAAAGGACGCAACTGTGATGTTGTAGACGTTTTAACCACAGTACACGTTGTAACAAGAAATTCATAAATATTGAAGTTCCTCTTTGAAAAATTGAGCCAGTTCAGTAAAGAGTTTGCAAAAGGTTGCATTCTAAGTTTGCTCACAACGCGTACTCTGTCAATAATGAAACTTTGCAGCAATACTATTTGCTGTGTTACATGTTGTTTTAGTCTTTTTTCCGAAAGAAAAGATCTTACGTAGCCATGTACCATTCGATTAACAGCAGCATAGTGTACATACAATATATAGCGGAAATTCCGTCGCGTTTATTTTTCGTTTCGGTATATATTCGAGAGAGCAAACATGGACACCATACATGCCATATTGTTAATAGAACATAGTTATAACATGTGTATAATGGCAACGTTATTTGCTATGTCTGCTTGTGTACGGGTTTTACTTTCATCCTTATTTTCTTCTACTTCCATAGCGATAGTGCGAACGCTGTATTAAATGGTTACTGGGTAGTCTCTATCACCCAGCCGCATGCCCACCTTTTCTGAGCGAACGTCCTAAGTGACGCAGATTGCGTACGTCTGGGTGACAGAGACTAGTTACTGGGTTGAAACTCTGCACATGAGCTTCAAAATTGTTACTTTGAAAACAGTTTTCGGAAGACAAACAAAAACAAAATCAATGTCACTTCTTGATAAAGATAAGAAAAAATAAGAAATAAGTTAGAAATTAGGCTGAGTGACCCCAAACATATGTCAGCCACTACAACATAATGTATGTGACCTACTTTACACCCATTTTTGCTGTCATGGTTCTTTGACACGATACTGTTGTATTTGTCTTACATTTGAGCAGATGTTCGTACGACCTTGAACTTTCAAGGTCATCGTCATTAAAGGTAAAAAAAGCTTAAAAATGATCTTACAGTGGCATACATTCAGTATGTCTATGAGTGGCAGGGGCGGATCCAGGATTTCAGCTTAGAGGGGGCGTAAGATTTTGGTCAATATTCGGGTCCGTTTCTAGCCTCATAAAACGGTTGCGGTAGTGCATTGATAGGGTCAAAAAGTCCGTTTTCAAATAAAAGGACTTAACAATGTGTTAATTAAACCACTCATTATCCATTATGCGTCGAGCGAGCGAAGCGAGCTAGAATTTTTTTATACTGAGGCCGTGCATCGAAATTGTTTGATATTTTATCTACAGTAACATGGACATACATGTATGATCCGGAAATTTTAGTGGGGGCGCGCGCCGGGTGCGCCCCCCTCCCCCACCCCCCTGTATCCGCTAGTGAGTGGCCAAGTTGTCAAACTAGGTATGTGATTTGAAAAGTAGGTCAGTCACCTTAAAGTAGACCACTAGTTTACTATGTGAACCTACTGTACAAAATAGGCGATACTAAGTCACGTGATCTATTTTCTTATGTTTTTAGATAACGCTTTGGGCAGATGGTGTTCGAAAGTAAATCCCGTAGCTATCATATTGTCTTCAATGAGGCATTTATATGCAAGAGTTGTATTTGTCACACGTTTTGTTCACGTTTTCCATTTTTTTCTTTAAAAGGAGCTGTTGCGGTGGCTCGGCTACACCAAAGCAGAAAGTGAAGAAAGCCGCCAAGCTCAAGAAGGCAGCAACCCACCCAAAGTACAGCGAGATGATCGCTGACGCTGTGGCAGTCTTAATGAGAGGGGAGGCTGGTCTCGACTCTGAATCCGGCGATCACAGGTTCAAACCTCACAGGCACCGCGAGGTTTATTCGGTGTGATCCATGGACAGGACAATTCCCGTAGCCTCGTCCGTCGGGTGGGAACATGACCACAGCTGCCGCTGTGGCAATCTTAATGAGAGGGGAGGCTGGTCTCGACTCTGAATCCGGCGATCACAGGCTCAAACATCACAGGCAGCGCGGGGTTTATTCGGTGTGATCCATGGACAGAACAATTCCCGTAGCCTCGTCCGTCGGGTGGGAACATAAACCACAGCTGCCGCACGTTAATTAAAGCAACATATGTATTTATTCTATAGAAAGAGTAGGGCACGGTTACCGGATTTCTTTGTATCCCTCCCCTCTGTCTGGTGCCGCTCTAAATAACCACATATAATATGTTGATGGTACTTCCAACAGCAGTTCATACCATTTTAATCTACGAAGGCTTGAACACCTTATCCAGTTTAAGCCAAACGTCATTTTGTCGCCTTTTAAATTCAGTTTGAATACACACATTTGGACAAGGCATAACCTATTTAATGCAACTAATCTGAAATGTCACTTTATAAATCAGTTAAGTTATCGATTAAGTGGATTACTCATATACAGGTCAATGCAGTTTCAATAAGTTAGGAAATTAATGCCAATTTAACTGACCTATTTGTTTTATGTATTGGACCTGAATTTGACCGCCAGGCTGTACCATAACTTACTTATTTCAAAATAATTTTAAAATATATGTTATTAAAGGTAATTAATTTTATATCAGTTCAATTGCAAAGCATTTCCGATTGCCATTAAAGAGGTGGAAGAGCGGGTGGGGATGGGGTGTGTGCGTGGGGGTGGGGGTGGGGTGGGGTTGGTGTACATCAGGTTTAAAAGTGTAAACATTTATAAATGTTTCAATTCATACGCAAATGCCATATTAAAAACTATGTTGTTAGCACTTCAAGTTGTTCACGTCTAAAATTTGGATTCACCATTGATCTTAAAGGGGGTACATCGGGATTTTTCTAGAAATATCTTAAATCATAAAAAATGTTCCAATTCATAATAAAACACTTATATCAATCAAAATATGATGTTCGAACCGTATTATTAAGGTTTAAACTTTGAATAAATCATATAGCTAGGACGAAATCGGACGTAAAATGCTGAAAATAACTCTGGTGCGTCACCTAGGATAGCACATATTACTGTGCAGAATCAATTTCTTTGCAAATAAGGGATCATTTTTAGGCTCGTTAGTCATGTTTAGGCTCTTCAGAATAGAAAATATCATTATTTGTCAATTTTAAGTCAGACGCATAAACTCCTTTGAAAAAGCTTGATGTATTCCCTTTAAATGAAATTGAATGCTTAAGTTAATCCTGGTGCGTAACCTGGGATAGGACATATAACAGTATTTTTTAGGCTCATTCGCGATATTATGGCTCTTTAGAACATTTGTCAGTCTTAAGTCAGACCCCATATAACCCCAGATGTACCCCGGTTTAAGTAATTTTCCAGTTTATTATTATGAAATAAAATCAGTACAATGCCGTCTGGTGTCTTAGGTGGTGTTTTTTTACCGAAGAGTGCGTGGGTCTTTTGTTGACTGCGCATTCTACGTAAACATTTTGATATTTGATATAATAAATTGATATTCTATATACCCGCGCTGTGTTATGATACTGACAATACGAAACAGCGTGCTGCAAGCTGTCCATGGCATTAGATGCAGACGGTCGCTAAAAGCTATATTGTCAATATCGCATGCGTAAATACGTTGTCAAGTTCAGACTGTCTGTATAAAGTTTTTCTATTTCATTTTTATGGTTATATATGTATATTTGCAAAAATAACGCAAAAGTAAGGTCAGAGATAATATTCAGGTTGATGCAAGTAAATCTTATCAAAAGCTTGATAGAACATGTTTCGTCAACTCGGTCGCTATTGATATATGTATTCGAACAAACGACAGGGACACTTTCTGTCCAAGGTGACATCAAAATAAGAAGAGTAAACACAATTTTAAACCGATGGATACACATTGTAATAACTTTACTACTACAATACAGTTATAAATATAACATGTACCATGACAAACTACCGAAATGATTGTGTGTGTGTGTGTGTGTGGTGTAGTATTATAAAGTTGTAGTTATACGCCTAACATCTATAAATATCTCTACATGTGTTACGGTGTCCCGTTAGGGCCATCGTTGTTATGGTGTCCCGTTAGGGCCATCGTACCAACGCGTATTGATGTTTTACAAATCGATGCAATATGTTACGATGGCGATTGTACAGTGGTACGATAGCGATGATACTATGACACGATGTTACGATGGTACGATAGTCCATAACGTTGTCGCCATCGTATCTTCGTACCATCGCCATCGTATCATCGCGCATCGACTTGTACACGCGATGGTATGATGGTACGATGGACCAGCGTAAACCTGACCAATCGTCTTGGTGCTGAATGTTTCAGACCGCCTGTCTGGCCATTCGTCCTGGTGCTGAATATTTTAGACAACAATGTCTAACGAAGTGTGGTGGTGTTGCATGTTTCAGACCGCCTTTCTGGTCAGTCGTTCTGGTCCTAAATATTATAGACCACAGTGTCGGACAAATTATGGTAGTGCTGCATGTTTCAGACCACCTGTCTGGCCAGTCGTTCTGGTTCTGAATATTATAGACCACAGTGTCGGACGAATTATGGTAGTGCTGCATGTTTCAGACCGCCTGTCTGGCCAGTCGTCCTGGTGCTGAATATTTTAGACAACAATGTCTAACGAAGTGTGGTGGTGTTGCATGTTTCAGACCGCCTGTCTGGTCAGTCGTTCTGGTCCTAAATATTATAGACCACAGTGTCTAACGAAATATGATGGTGCTGAATGTTTCAGACCACCTGTCTGGCCAGTCGTTCTGGTGCTAAATATTATAGACCACAGTGGCTAACGAAATATGGTGGTGCTGAATGTTTCAGACCACCTGTCTGGCCAGTCGTTCTGGTGCTAAATATTATAGACCACAGTGGCTAACGAATTGTGGCGGTGCTGCATGTTTCAGACCACCTGTCTGACCAGTTGTCTTGGTGCTGAATATTATATACCACAATGTCTAACGAATTGTGGTGGTGCTGAATATTTCAGACCGCCTGTCTAACGTTTAGTGACTTTTTTGTATCTTCATTATGGTGTAGAGTGTACGTTACGGACATAATAATCATGTTAATAGCATATTTACAGAATATCATCATCATTTTTTTCAACTAAAAATAGCGACTGAAATACACGATATAAGTGACATAAGTGATTAGTCTTGCCAAATCGTGGCGCGTGAGTGTGTGTGGCGGTGTACTTTTAAAAGTGAGAAAATCATCACAAAGCCAACCATTGGCCTGTAATACTGCTTATCGTTTAGTCTGTAGTATTGCACATTGTACTTAATCTCTTATAACCAACTGTTTTGTACTGCTGTTTTACTTCTAAAGCAATTAAAAGGAGCAAGTGCGCGTTTCGTTTCTAATTGCTTGCACACAACTTTAAGAAATGCACTATTTGAACCGTATTTGCGTATAATAAATGTGTACCACACAGTAAACACATATTCCGAACGAGTCACATTATACTACGATTCGTCCAAATGCTGTCAGAGCGTCAAGCAAGGGAGCTTCTAGTATGATTTGTATAACGACTTTGTGACCCGGCCGGGGATTGAACCCACGACCTCCCGCATGCGAGGCGCACGGAGACTGTAGATCATATATCACCCTATATGTTTGGTTTTCGCAAACTGACAGCATATCGATCTACCCAAGGTTCGGGTCTAAATTCCCTGCCAGTTGTGAAGGAAGCCATGGCCTAGCTCAGTTTTGAAAGTATCGACATATGCTTCAGGGTTGCAAATATCGATTTGGTAATGTAAAAGCAAGTTTCAGACTTAGATTCAGGAAGAAGATGGTTGGCTGAATTGTGGTGTACGTCATTTTCAGCACAGTTTAGGCTATATATGACGGTCGACCTTTTAGTGGTGGAGGCTGACCACCCTTTTTTTTTTTTTTTCATGGGTAGAAACCAGAGTCAGTACTGTATGCATTACGCCATCTGTAAGAATGTGTAGAAGAAGAAGAAGAAGAAGAAGAAGAAGAAGAAGAAGAAGAAGAAGAAGAAGAAGAAAATAATAACACGAGAATTGTGAACTTCATTAATTATTATACTCTAGGGGTGAAAATAATCAAATATCAGATACTTTTTCAAAAATATCAACTTTTATTTTTTAGCTATTTTTTTTTTAATTCAACAAAACTTTTACAAGCAATTACATATAGAAAAAATATAAAAGTACTTTGTTTTAACCATAAATTCACTAATTTAACATACAATTAATTACTAGATTAAAATATCACAACAATGTCTCGAGAATGATTAAAGGCAATGTTGCCAAAAAGTATAGCATTAACCCTCCTTAACCTGCACAATGCCAGCTATAAACGTTTTAACATTTCATTCAACTGAACATTTCTATGTTTACATAATCGTGTTAAAGAGCCGGCCTTTACTAATATGTCTAAGCCTTCACTAGTATGTATGTCTAAGCCTTCACTAGTATGTGCTAGCCTATACGCACATGTGCGTATTTGTATATATAAATAAGCTTGATTAAATAAAACGAAACTTTCGCCCACAGCTCAGCCGTCCCATTATTTATATCTACCCGACACATCTGATATTAAATCCGGACAGTATAGCCTAAAGTGCATTCGGTGTCCGATTTTAAGTTTAACTCATACACCAGGACCCGTTTCTTTGACTGGAATTCATAAACGGACAAAAATGCACCTGATAAAAATGTCTGAACAAAAACACGACATCATGACCAACATGTTAACAACAGTGAAAAGAGCCCAGTGTGGGGCCAGAGGTACTGACTCACTGGGGTAGTCTTAGGTATAAAAGAGTCCGCCAAATTTGAGCAAAATCTAAAATCACAGATATCTTGAATACCTATGATAAAAAAAATCAAGCATGATAAAAATTCAAAGTGTGCCAAAATGGTATATAAGTTTTATCACGAATCTAAGAAGATGTGTAAGACACAGGACAAAAACTAATAAGGCAAGCACTTATATTTTTAAGGAATAGTCATCCTTCAATCAGTCATCCTGCGAAATATTTACTGATATGTTCATATCGTCCGCTATTTTCAACCTTGAATATTTAGCACATGTCAAGAGTAAAATAAACAAACCGTAAAGATATTCAAATTTTCATTTCTTTTTCTAATATTTAAAATAGCACATACAATATTACAGAAATCCAGGTCTAAACAACATCTAATAACCGATAGCACATTAATAAGGAAACAAAAGGTAAGCTTGTTAACAAGGTCCTTGAACAAAACTTTTATGCACGTTAAAGACAACAAATTGACAATAAACTTAACTTTAAAGTCTTTCGTTTTCAACACAAGTCTATTCGTACTTTGCAGTCATACAACCCCAGAACATGTAAGGGTACATGTGCGAATGTCTATCACCATGTGCAATCGTAACATTCTCTGACAAATGCATCCTTGACAAAGTCGCCTAATCGTGATGCCAGTTTCTATTCATCTTCTCTCGAACCTTTAAAACGTTCGTGTAAACCTTTCCAATGTATTAACATTTCACTTTGCTGTCAGTTACAATGGTTCTTCAAACTAAAGGGCAGCCATCTTTATAAATCTCTACAAGACGAGATTATGCAACTTCCGGTTGAAATGCATAAGGACTCCCAGTGTTACCACAACTAGGGCAAAATCAACGGCGAGGTCCATCGGTTGACCAATCACCAATACCAACATCATGCGACACTGAACGGTCGCCGCAGCTGACAACTTCCGGTTTGGGTCCAGCCAGTCACTTTGATTTGGGCTCGTGACGTTTGTTGTGCAGGGCCAAATGGTCAGAGCGAGCAAAAGAACGCTCACACACCTTGCACTTGAAGGGCTTCGAACCAGTGTGTTTACGGATGTGACGTGTCAACTCGTCCGAACGCGCAAATCTCCACTGGCAGCTTTGGAAATTGCATCTGTACGGCTTCTCGCCTGTGTGTATACGTTGATGAGCCTTCAGATGTGAACTCTTCGTGTATGCTTTGTGGCAGCCTGGAATGAACAAGTTGAAAACATTCTGAGATGAATGTGACACGATATTCGTAAAAAAAAAAGCGTTTTATGTACACTTTATTAAAACAAAATCTGAGAAAATTATATAACGTTACACGCCTACAGTAGCCTTCACATTCCAGATTAGCTATTTTCACGTGCTTATAACAAATCAAGAACACACTTAAACACTCAACATGTCAATCACACATATTTCACCGACGTCACTATGAGGTACATGCACTTAATCTAGCCAATCAACTTATGAGGAAATTAGTCATGCCAAAATCCGTCACATATTTATCAAACAAAAACATCAAAAACAGATGTTGCTGTCAATTGGTTTCTGGAATTGATCACTTGATAGACGAGTATTCGATGTTATCTGGCCGTTTTAGATTACTTACATATCGCTGCAACAACATCATTATCTACTTATGTATTGGCTATGTACCTTTTCGTTTTTTGTTGTTGTTTTTGTGGGGTTAGGAGCAGAACGGGTTTGGTGGGTGGGGTGGGGTTGGGTGGGTGGTTGAGGGAGTGGGGAGGTGGTGCAGGCGAGGAACTCAAACCTTGATTTTGAGAGTATGTGAGACAGATGTGAGAGCTGTAGGGGCACTATTTTATCAAAGAACGGAAGTGGTGTAAACTACTGCGCATTAACACTAGCGTTTTCTCAAAACCAGATACGTGGGCGAAATAATGCGTGTTTGAATTGATTGCTGTGTAAACATTATAAATCATGATCACTGCAATAAAATTACAACATTCGACTGTTAAAATGATAGCTGTACTAAAACTAAACGAGTTATGAGTCTTACACCTCTTATGTCAGGTTAGTCCACTCTCGAGAAAATGGTCTGATGTTTGCATTTAACTGTGCCATTCGAAATATGAAATATTTACTTTGAGCTTAACTTACCAAAAAATTCACAGTAGTGAATTCTCCTCTTTTCAAGGTCCGGGTTGTTTTTCCTGTTGTATTTAATGGTTGAGCAGCCGGGATGGGTCTTCTGTGGCTTCCTTGAAAGACTGTGGTCATGGTCACCCGTGGAAGGGATGTTCAACATCGGGCTTAGATTCAGAACTGATCCATGCATTTGTATTCTAGCCGGCATCAAACTCGGGTAAGGTGGCGGCGGGGTCCGTCTGACGTCCATACTATTGCCTGGGCTACCCGGTTGTGAGTTGGGCGGCGTCGGGGGCATCAACACCGGGACCGTGTGCGGTGGGGTCGACGTTGACGAGTAACTATGTGTCAAAGGCGACTGGCTTTTCACTATCCCTCCGGAACCATACTGCGACACGTACTGAATGATGCCCGTTGATGAAGAAGTTGGTAGCATTAACGACTGAGGAACGGGGATGCTTAAGGATTTAGGTATGTCCTGTAAAAAGTCTGAATTAGATGTTTCTGTAATCATGCAACTTGATGGCGTTTCCTGCTTTATATGGACATTGTCATAGCTGGAATGGTGATAAAGACACGAGGGCTTGTCACTAGTATCCTCAATTTTAATTACAGGAACCGCAGCCGAATCGTCCATTTCTACCTCGCTGTCATGATCATCATCAGCAATGTTTATACTAGCCCTTAAATTGTCCCACACCGACACCCCTTGCGAACTTGTGTTGCTCTGAAATCTTTTTTCCAACCCAGAACCGTTGACTAGACCATTGTCGTAGGAGATGTAAGTGGCATCCATATCGAAACCATTCTGGAATTTTGTCGTCTGTAGAAGGCTCGGTATAGTCCTCTGCTTCAAATCCGAAATCTTAATGGGTGATCCGAAGAACTCGTCAACCAAAGACGAGCTGGTTCGTCTGCTATTATCTAGTACTGCGTGTTGTACAATTTGTTGCTTCGTTGCGTTAAGTAGACCCGTTCGCAGCATCGAAAAGTCGGAGCCCTTTGAAAGTCCGGCGGATATCATCTTTTTGGCCGCCTGAAGTTCAGGACTGTCCTTGCTGTCTCCAAAAAATTCGTCCACGAGTGACGAGCTCTCCCTTCGGCCCCCATTCTTTCCATTTGGAATGTCTAAGAATTCAATATATTTGTCCCAGTCGTCAGGTTTGCCCTGAAAAACAGAATAAAACGCCATATAAAGCACTGTTGACTTCATATATCAATAATTATATACATTGTATATACAAATACAATCACACAATGCATATATATATATATATATATATATATATATATGTATGTATACTATAATATGTTCTCGATTAGGTCACGTGTAGTGCATTAAATTGTTATGAATGCGGCTGTGGAAAACAGCCAATATATGTGTGTTTATATGTGTGTATGTGTTCCAGTTGGATATATATGACATAAAATGACACAATTTGTCACAAATATTAAAAGTGTTAAAAAACACAAAACGAAATGGGTTAATATATTGTATTTTCCACACAAGATATCAAGTACAGATCATGAAAATGTAAAAATTATATATAAACTTCTGTTCAAATGCATGTCTGAACATGAAGATTATAGATTCAATGGCAAAACACATGAAGACTGTTATCAAAAACACATGATGTCAGTGTTTGCCCCCAACACCCTTGAGTTCTTTTATCTTTGTGCAAATATTTGAATTTGGGACCTTGTTTACTTGATCATGTTCCAGATTACGTGGGTTAATGGTTATGTTTGCTCTAGCATATCGCGTACACATAGCTTTTGATCAATGAATGACGCCTACGTAAGCCCGTATCGGAAAATCTTTTCATTCGCAAAAGAGCGCACATCGATAATTTATTCAACGTTTGAATGGCAAGGTAAGTTCGGTACAGAATGACATGATAACAACCAATCAAAAGCGAGCGCTCTCAACCGCCATTCATTCCTTATCTGTTATCCAAGTATAACATTGAATATTAAAAAAATGGTAAAATACACTTTTATTTCAATCGTTCATATCAATTTAAATACAATACTAAGTGTTTTCCGTCGTGTATGATTCTATAATCCATAGTTAGTAATGTTCTGAATCCCAGTATTCGTACAAATTAACAAATAACCAACATGCTGACCTACTTCAAAATTCAAAATGGAGGTTTAAGCTTTATACTGTTCTTAAATGTTGACTTGTACAGCAATAACTCGGCACAAATAACTGACTTTAGTAGAGAATAATATATGTATATGATTTAATGAATAAGACAAACTATCGAATGTTCTTAAATTAAAGTAAATTTGACTGTTGGCTGAGTGTTGCGTGTTATTGAAGTCATTACGAAATGTCGTGAACGCGCGTGACTAGATTCTCATGATCCAGTTTATATCAAATTTATTGAACGCTAATCAAAGCAAAAGACAAGCATATCTAAATCTCGGATTTGTTTTATTTATTTTTTAAATTGTAAAGATCTACAATATAAATTGCTATTGTTCGTTTAATCTCATCGCAATATCTAATGAGTTATATGATCTGAGATTAAAATGTAAAGAAAACAAATTAAACTTACATGTGAATTACCCGGAAGCAGCTGTGACGACGACGCGTCGCTGCTCGGGGGCAAAAAGCAGTCGTCGGTGTCTGGTACGATTTGATCATCGAATACTTCACTTTCAAGAGAAATAAAACAACTATCGGCCATCCCAATATCACAAACGTAAGTATGTCACTATAATAAATAATCAATCAGTCACAGATTGCTTAAACAACACTTTTTTTGGCAATGTTTATAATAGTTATAACTCGGTTGTTTCAATATATATAACGTGATCCGAACAACTCGCTGTCTGCTGAATTTATGAATGAAATGCGACGTCACACGGGCTTTTATAGACAGCTGGGATAAAAATAGTAACAGCAAGGTCGTAGTAATCACGTGATCAAATAAGCGCCGCCTACGTTGTCAGTGTGCCAATCTAAAGAAAGTACGAACATACTCGAAGTTATGTGTCTTTGTGGATTTAAAACTCATAAAGCGTACTGAAGATTTGTAGAAAATCAAAAAAAGAAATTACAACTTTATTTAGAAAAATAAAAAAATACTGTAAACACTTGTTTTAGTAGTATATTTCATTCCATAGGCTATAACGAGTACGATGACGTCATGGGAACCACGTCATCATGGGGT
>JAWPHD010020683.1:0-30905 GCA_037043455.1 Cyrtodaria siliqua | reverse complement strand
GAGATTTTACCTTATTTTCACTAGGTGATAACATGGTTACTCAGGTTTTATCCTTAGGTTCCATTGCCAAGATGTTGAGATTTTACCTTATTTTCACTAGGTGATAACATGGTTACTCAGGTTTTATCCTTAGGTTCCATTGCCAAGATGTTGAGATTTTACCTTATTTTCACTAGGTGATAACATGGTTACTCAGGTTTTATCCTTAGGTTCTAAAGCAAAAGAAAAATCTTTGACACTGTCAAATTCTATGAATAAAATAGATCAAGAGATATGCAGGGTTTTAAAATAAACACACTAAATACCTTAATTTTAACAGTAAACTTGGTTGAACATTAGGGTAAAGACCGAGTTTATCACCTAACAGAATTTAGAGGTGTCTCAAATATCTTGTTACTGATTGGTCAGTTTATTTGTATGATGCTTTATCAAAATTATGAATGTGCACTTTTGTAAAACATGTTTGATTTAACCTTTTACCCGCTACATATATATAATGTTCTTTCTTTGAATTAAGACCATCCGATTTATGTGACAAATGGGTTTCGTGGGGGAAATGACTGATGAGCAGCCAGACATTGTAAACTTGACTCGCAGGCTGATCTGGGTTTACAATGGACGCAAAGGCTGTTGTAGTTGCTCTTAGCAGGCTAAGGGTTAAATTACAGCTCCCTTGTAAGCAGTTATATTTATAAATAGCTGTGTTTTATTGAGAAAGATTCTAACAATATAGAAACGAGTGCGTTGTAAATCCTCGTCTTATATCACCCATTATGTATGCACTGATATTACATATTAACTGCGACAGTGGTGTAGTGGAAGAGCAGCCACCTCACATGTGGGAGTTGTGGTTCCATCGCCCACTGGGTCACATGATAAGACTTCACAAAAACGGTACTAGCAGCATCTTTGCTGACTAGTCAAGATTATCATGACGTTTTTTGTTGTTTTGTTTTTAAATTCTAAATTCAAGCACAATCTTGTCCTAGACAACTTCACAATGAACATAATAACAAGACTTACTCTGGAATAGGTCTTTCATGTAATTTTTACCGGTCATATAATGTTGGTACATTCGTACTGCTGCAATGTTCAGCACATGTAACTTGGCCAGTACAAATTAGTGTTTCGCAAGGTTAATTTTCAATATGAAAGTAAACCTACCATATTGTACCTATATGGAAAACGCATTGGGACCAAGTGTGGATAAAGACTAGTCGCGTTACACCATATTCCAGGGGAGGTTGTCATTCTTTTGGCATCTGGGCTTTATAAAGTTAAGGAAAAAAGAAGAAGAATAAGATAAAAAAAGGTAAACCCACTGTTGCTGAGTTCAGTGTTAATCTGATAACCATGGAATTAACCTTAACCCTTAGCCCGCTAAGGGCAACTACAATGACCTTTGCGTCCATTGTAAACCCAGATCAGCCTGTGAGTAACTCTTTGTCACATAAATGGAATGGTCTTAATTCAAAGAAAGAACAGTCTATTATATACATGTAGTGGGTTAAGGGTTAATTTGTTGTCTGTATTTACAATTCTTTTCTTATATTTCACAAACTGGTTTCTTTTTCACTAACAGTCTCCACATAAATGAGAACACACCGGCTTTAACACTTCTTCAAGAACTGGACGTTGTGAACCAACAAGACAGCTACGTCATTTGTGGAATCGATGAGGAAGACAATGTGCAAGCCGAAAATGGGCCACTGTTCACACTGTCCAGAGATCCCTCAAGGAAAAACTGTCTGTTGAAACTCGGACTGACCCAACTCGATTACGAGCTACAGCGAGAATATATTCTAGATATTTCAGTAGTAAGCAGCCTTACAAGGAAAAAACGTCAAGGTATTTAAAAACTTATTTAAAAGAATTATTGACTTGGTTCAGATAAAGCTATCACTTAAATTATGCGTACGAGTAATAAATACACTCAGTACATTTTAAAACGAAACACTTGGTATTTTTTGAAATAATCCAAACTGAAATAGGTTGCGAAAATCTTATGAAACTGTTTATCGCCATATGTTAACCTTTGGGATAAAGAGACCTATGTACTAACATACAATAAAGATAATCGAAAATCAAAAATGTTCCATTTGTAAATATACTGGGAACATTGATGCTTTTTCCTAATATAAATTAACAATGGCCAGTATAGTTTCCCATCAATTATATATTATATTGGCCCATTTGTTATCCAGAGAAGGATAACCCTGTATTAAAACCTAGCAATTACTCTACTTTTTTGCTTTGTTGAACATTTTCAGCAATTGACGTGGACATCAGCAACACTTTATTGACGTCACTATTTTTAGTGTGTTAGGAGTTAGTAATTAATATTTAGTAATAACGAATTTTCCTTCATTGATAAATCCCAATTTTTTTACCCATAGATATGTAATAATGTTGATTGATATTGTTTGGGGTGCTTGGTTCAGCCAAAGTTTTTTCGGACTTTTAAGATAAAATTAATCTGCTACTACAAAATCAGTTTAAAAATTTCATGTGTGAAAGTTGTTTTTGATGGTTCATTTTCGATGCAAAATCCTGTTGCATAAAAAATTTGAAAAATATGTTTATCCAAAAATAGGTTTTAAATTTTTGGATATTAGTAAACAATGAAAGTTTTATAGCAAAATGATTTGACATTTCTTAATTTTCTGCTGTCCCACCAACAAGGAATTTACATAGGAAAAGCCCTATCAAAAAATTATTTTGGCTGTAAAATATTTATTTCTGAACCGATTTTCAAAAGTAAAATAGTTTTATTTACAACTAAAAAATCCAGTTCTAATGACATATAACTGATGTACGTATTATTTAAATTGCTCGAGTTACTGCAGAAAACCCTTTGGCTGAAACAAGCGCCCCAAACAGTAGTTTGTTTACATGTTTGTATAATAATCATTTCAGCATCCACTGGTAATGCCATCTACAACTCCTGGCCACGGGCAAGGGTTTATATCAAAGTAATTGATGTCAACGATAACATACCAAAATGGATTATACCATTCTACCATAGCACACTCAGAGACAGCTCAAAGTACTTTGGCCTAGTGGAACCAGATGCAAAACCAAAAGCAGAAATTTTCACCATTTCAGTAAGAACGTTTTTTTAACTACGTTATTATGCTAGGCGGTGCTCTTGTTAATAATTTTAGAGAAAATCTGAATAATTTAAAACTTCATTTTCTTTTACAAGTTTTTTGGCCGAAAGTTCATGCTCACTAGGCAGATTCAATAGCAGCTAAGGGAGCCCTTTCCTCTGTCGCTAATGACAAAGTGATTGTTCCTGCTAATGACAAAGTGATTGTTTCTGCTAATGACAAAGTGATTGTTCCTGCTAATGAATGACAAAGTGATTGTTCCTGCTAATGACAAAGTGATTGTTCCTGCTAATGACAAAGTGGTTGTTCCTGCTAATGACAAAGACAAAGTGATTGTTCCTGCTAATGACAAAGTGATTGTTCCTGCTAATGACAAAGTGATTGTTCCTGCTAATGACAAAGTGATTGTTCCTGCACTTTTTGAGATTAGACCCCAATCAAACTTTCCAAAGTGTACACGACGACCATTACAGTCAGATTGGGGTATAATCTCAAGACAGTGTAGGAACAATCAATTTCTCTTTAGCCGCATAGATAAGGGTTCACTTAGTACAGCTATTTGGGCTTTATTTTATAAAACTAAATTCAGTATTCACAAAGCAATAATAAAAGACAAACATGAATTTATGTTTTTGTTTACCCATTTAAGCTGTGTACTTGTACAAAAAGTCACATGGTATAGTCACCCAGACAATAGCACACAACATGGTGATATGTGCACACTGTATTCAAGTGCTGGTCACCCAGACAATAGCACACAACATGGTGATATGTGCACACTGTATTCAAGTGCTGGTCACCCAGACAATAGCACACAACATGGTGATATGTGCACACTGTATTCAAGTGCTGGTCACCCAGACAGTAGCACACAACATGGTGATATGTGCACACTGTATTTAAGTGCTGGTGACTGATTCGAAAACACTTTCTAATGCATTGCCTTTACTGTTGGAAAAGATTTTAAAACTTTGTTTAATCACTTTCCTTCTAGGCAACAGATATAGACTCAGGCAATTTGGGTCGCATCGAGTACCTCCGTGGAGTCTCAGAGAAGGACTACCCAAATCCCAACCCCCCATTTTCTCTGGACAGAACGACCGGCAAAATTGAGACCACAATCGAGTTCAGTGATGCAGAGAGTATGGTTCCAACGTACAGGTTCGAGGTTCAGGCCAAGGACAATCCTGGTGTGACGACAAACCAGAACTCGGTGGATGCGGAAGCAGTGGTAAGTTTCATTTCCTTTACTGACCCAGTTTGATTGTTGGGAAATGGGTCGGTCACACAACACTTTTGGTAATATTTTTAAGCACTTCAGTGCCAAATCATGCTTTTTATACATCATTTGTAGTGTGGCACGTGCAGGTATTGCAAATTCATGCTTGACATGTTGTTTTTTTTCCAAGGTTTTCATTTTAGCTCCATTCAATTTTTATCTGAAATTAACAAGCAGTATGTCTTATTTTCTGGGCATCAGTATACAGTAATTAGATACATTGTCTGTTGTCTTATTGCTAGATTCATGAATTTGGGGATCGATTACTACAGATCTGGGATACAGATTTCTGTTGTCTATTGCTAGATTCATATGTTTGGGGATTGATTACTACAGATCTGGGATATAGATTTCTGTTGTCTATTGCTAGATTCATGTGTTTGGGGATCGATTACTACAGATTTGGAATGCCGATTTCTGTTGTCTATTGGTAGATTCATGTGTTTAGAGATCGATGACTACAGATCTGGGATACAGATTTCTGTTGTCTATTGCTAGATTCATGTTTGGGGATTGATTACTACAGATCTGGGATGCAGATTTCTCTTGTCTATTGGTAGAGTCATGTGTTTAGAGATCGATTACTACAGATCTGGGATACAGATTTCTGTTGTCTATTGCTAGATTCATGTGTTTGGGGATGATTACTACAGATTTTGAAACCAGGTTTCTGTTGTATATTGCTAGATTCATGTGTTTGGGGATTGATTACTACAGATCTGGGATACAGATTTCTGTTGTCTATTGCTAGATTCATGTGTTTGGGGATGATTACTACAGATTTTGAAACCAGGTTTCTGTTGTCTATTGCTAGATTCATGTGTTTGGGGATTGATTACTACAGATCTGGGATATAGATTTCTGTTGTCTATTGCTAGATTCATGTGTTTGGGGATCGATTACTACAGATTTGGGATATAGATTTCTGTTGTCTATTGCTAGATTCATGTGTTTGGGGATCGATAACTACAGATTTGGAATGCAGATTTCTGTTGTCTATTGGTAGATTCATGTGTTTGGGGATTGATTACTACAGATTTCGAATACGGATTTCTGTTGTCTATTGCTAGATTCATGTGTTTGGGGATCAATTACTACAGATTTGGGATGCAGATTTCTGTTGTCTATTGCTAGATTCATGTGTTTCGGGATCGATTACTGCAGATGTGGGATGCAGATTTCTGTTGTCTATTGCTAGATTCATATGTTAGGGGATTGATTACTACAGATTTGGGATGCAGATTTCTGTTGTCTATTGGTAGATTCATGTGTTTGGGGATGATTACTACAGATGTTGGATACAGATTTCTGTTGTCTATTGCTAGAATCATATGTTTGGGGATTGATTACTACAGATTTCGAATACCGATTTCTGTTGTCTATTGCTAGATTCATGTGTTTGGGGATCAATTACTACAGATTTGGGATACAGATTTCTGTTGTCTATTGCTAGATTCATGTGTTTGGGGATCGATTACTACAGATCTGGGATACAGATTTCTGTTGTCTATTGCTAGATTCATATGTTAGGGGATTGATTACTACAGATTTGGGATACAGATTTCTGTTGTCTATTGCTAGATTCATATGTTAGGGGATTGATTACTACAGATTTGGGATGCAGATTTCTGTTGTCTATTGCTAGATTCATATGTTAGGGGATTGATTACTACAGATTTGGGATGCAGATTTCTGTTGTCTATTGCTAGATTCATGTGTTTGGGGATCGATTACTACAGATTTGGGATGCAGATTTCTGTTGTCTATTGCTAGATTCATGTGTTTTGGGGTTCGATTATTTCAGATTTGGGATACATTTTCTGTTGTCTATTGCTTGATTCATGTGTTTGGGGATTGATTACTACAGATTTGGGATGCAGATTTCTGTTGTCTATTGCTTGATTCATGTGTTTTGGATTTTATTACTACAGATTTGGGATACATTTTCGGTTGTCTATTGCTAGATTCATGTGTTTGGGGATCGATTACTACAGATTTGGAATGCAGATTTGTGTTGTCTTGCTAGATTCATGTGTTTGGGATCGATTACTACAGATCTGGGATACAGATTTCTGTTGTCTAATTTTGATACTTGTGCATTAGAATTACAATGGATTTAGAATACAGATTTCCATTGTCTATTACATCAAAATAAAATGTGGTTAGGGAATATCACGGATTGAGGATGCGGATTTTTGTAATTGAGTTTTGGATACATGTGGTTCGAGATTACCACATATTTATGATTTACAAGTTGTCTAATATGACATGCATTATCACAGATTTCTGTTGTCTATACTTAGGTGCATACAGTGCGGAACCACCACAGATTTGTGATGCAGCTAGATGGTAGACCAGAAGAAAATACCCACAGACTCGAAGATTTGAGATTGTAAGTTGGTAAAAAACAGTCAATAATTCATAAAGATTTGTAACTTGTTCAATAGTGCCTCTGTGGTCGAGGGGTTAATGACGTCTTGTAAACGGTCTTGACTCTGCGGGTTCCAATCCCACTGGGAGCTCAACTTGTGAGGAAGTGTTGATTCTTATGGATTGCAGGAGGTTTACAGTACTTTTTCAACCCAGGAAAAGTGGGTTGTCTGTCTCCACCACAAAAAAAATCGACCGTCATATATAACCTTACATGTGTCATACATGTGATACCTCACGGCGTGAGATGAAATCTCACGGAATTCTAACCCTCCTCCCGGCCTCACGGAATTGTGTGAAAAACTCCCGTAAAATTGCTAAAAACTTTTTTACCTTTGTTTGGTGTTATTGTCTCGAGATTCGCGAGACCGTCACGTGACATACGTGGATTTGACCTGGATCAATAGCCTGGGGGAAAGTGGGTGAAACTGTTATTTGCAAACAGTTTATTGGCTTAATTGATCTTACCAAACGATTAGCAGCACACTTATGAAGTCTTTAATGATGTTTGTAATTAAACAGGTTAGATATGACTTGAAACAAATTGCCGGCGTCATTTATTTACAAGTGGAAAATGAATGATGCAGTAATTATCGGATAGCGAAAACGAAAGTAGACTTTTGATGTTAATTAAAACAATTGAGTTGTGGGGAAAAGGGAAATAAATCAATCAAGATGGGGTCTCAAACATTTTTAATCAAGATGGGGGTGTTTTTCAAGTAAAATAAACACATTTTTTTCTCGAATTAATACTCGCTGATAAGCAGATTTTGCACATTGTGTTGAAAATGACTTAAAACACCATACAAACAAACAAACAAACAAACGTGTACGAGATATTAAAGACAATTAGATCTTTTAATATTATTGAAATGAAATCGGGGGTAAAGTATAAGTGTAAATGAAATATCTGTGTTTATAAAGTCTTGGCTACAACTACTTGAGGAAGCTGGGGCCTAAATTCTAGTAACCTTGAAATACGGAGGTTTTAAAATGGGATTTGCCTACAAATTGGGGAGATTTTAAAACAAGATTTGGGAAGATTTTGAAATGAAGAGATTTTGAAATAAAAAGTAAGAGGTATTTTCTGGCAGTTAAGATTCAGTTCAAAATGATGAAAGGCAGAACAGAAAAAATTTGGAATTTCACGCAATGTTGAATATTTTGCAGTATAACACAATGATTTATTTGTTTTCTATTACAGGAAAATACAGGATTTCACCGGCCTCTACTGTCTTATCGACCGAGTAGAATTTATGCGTTATCTGGTAGGATCAAACGAGCTCGACATTGATCGTAAAAAGTATGTGGTTCATTCTCATATTTATGCAGACATAATTCGTATAGTCTCTCCTGTTTAACAATTGAAGTGAATTAGATTTTATAGTCGCACCAACAGCTTGGGTCATATGGCGACTTTCCAGCTTTCTTGGTGAATGAAGACCCCAGGTGTTAAAATTAACGGAATGGATGCCATTGGAGCAGGTTGTGTTTTTCCAAGAAAACTACAAAGATTCCATTTTGGTCTAGTTGGTCTCACTGCAGTGACAAAGGCTGATTGATTTCAATTTTTTATTTGCATAAAAATAAAATGCAAGCACACACTTTTTGGTCAAAAGCTAAATTATTGGTAATATACTTTCGACTGGTATTAATAAATTTAGACTGGTAATCATGATTTTAAGATTTGCTTTATGTGAGAATGATAATACAACTGTAGGTTTATTTGTAGGCAATACATGTTTGTTTATAACACTTCAAAAGCAAAGCTGAAAAAATATAACTATATATATATATAGCGTCTGTGTGGCCGAATGGTTAACAACGTTGCTGTGTAAACCTTCGCCTCTCACCGCTGCGGGTTCGAATCCCACTGGGAGCTCGGCTTGTGAGGAAGTGTCGATTATTACGGATGGCGGGAGGTGTACAGTACTGGTTCTACCCAGGAAAAGTTGGTGGTCTGCCTCCACCACAAAAAATCGACCGTCATATATAGCCTTACATGTGTTGAAAATGACGTAAAACACCATACAAACAAACAAATATTATATATGGGTTTTTTCATGTCTTTGTTTGATTTTCAGAACGGATGTTGTGTTTGTGCTTGGATTACCGGAGTTGAAACCAAATTACCCATTGATCTCCAACAACCAAACGGCATACACCCAAGGGTACAGTGTTTACCATTATTCACCTTAATGTTGCAAGTTAATACGCCACTGCAGATTACTGCGCTTTTGACTGAGCAAGTTGTTCTAACCCTCACTGATTTGTTTGTCAGGGTGTTCCCATGTCAGGATGGCCCCACGTCAGGGTTGCCCCTGATCTCTTTGTCCCGCCTCTCCAGGGGTGGCTCTGTATAACCTATGGGTATATCATTCAGTTTATATTGCAAATAAAGCTAAGATTGTAGCGACTTATACATTGTTCGTGTCATGTTTAACAGTTTCAAAAGAAGTTAGCAAATTGTGTTAATATCGAATTACAGGATTAAATTTAATTTGTATAGAATTTAAGCATGTTTAAACTTTGCCAAATCCTGCACACATTAACATAAAGTCTAATAAAGAATATAATTTCAGCCTTCGGATTCAAAACAACATGTTAAGATAGAGAAACCCATTTAACATATAATAAATAGCATGGATTTCTCGCAAGAAAAGTAGTTTGTTCAAGAAGAATTCATTAGTGTATAAACGTTTTGAAAATGATGTCATCCAATGAAATAACGTGCCAATCAGGCTGCAGTTATATAATTACAACTACGCATTTTATTTTCAAATGAAAAGAACATTTATATATTCATTGGGTACTTCAATATTTGTTAACGTCAGATTGTATTGAAATTCACTAATGTATGTGTTAGCAGTCGTTGTGATTCACCCTTAACCGTATACTTAGCCAATTTACAGTTTTGCAATTTAATGCTTGATAGAATAAACAGTAAAATATTGATTGCTTTATTTACAGATTGTTTGACGGAGGTATTGGGGAACTGATCAAAACTGATCTGAGCATTGAAGTTGAAAAAGTACATATACCATTAACTGGCGCAATTACACGTGACGTCGTCCTCACCAAATCCTACATCTGGTGGATTGACGACCCATGGGCAGCTCTCATTGCTTTTGCTGCTATCTCCATCTTGCTTTGCATGGTGGGATTAATTGTCCTCATCTTCACACATTCCAGGTTAGTAAGCATTGATGGAGTAGGCAGTCATTGATTTGCTTGATGCTGAAGATGTATGTGGTGTGTGGGGGTGATTTGTTTGATGTTGAGGGTGTACTGTGTAGGAGGGGTGGGGGATTTGCTTGAAGTTGAAGATGTATGTGCACGGGGGTGATTTGTTTGATGTTGAGGGTGTACTGTGTAGGAGAGGTGGGGATTTGCTTGATGTTGAAGATGTATGTGTGTGGGGGTGATTTGTTTGATGTTTGATGTTGAGGGTGTACTGTGTCGGAGTGGGGATTGCTTGATGTTGAGGGTATACTGTGTGCGTGTGTGTGTGTGTGTGTGTGCATGCGTGCGTGCGTGAGTGCAGTGTTTGTGTGTGTGTGTGTGTGTGGGAGGGGGGTGCTTGATGTTGAGGGTGTACTGTATTTGTATGGGGGGGGGGGGGGGGAGGGGGGGCTTGATGTTGAGGGTGTGCTGTGTGGGGGGGATTTGCATGATGTTGAGGGTATACTGTGTGTGGGGGGATTTGCTTGATGTTGAGGGTATACTGTGTGTGGGGGGGATTTGCTTGATGTTGAGGGTATACTGTGTGTGGGGGGGGGGGGGGGGGATTTGCTTGCTGTTGAGTGTGTACTGTGTGTGGTGTGGATTTGCTTGATGTCCATGGTGGTTGTCTGTGGGAGGAGGGGAGGGATTTGTTTAATGCTGCAGAAGAATACTTTATTGGTGTTTTCGATGCCATTGTTGTTGAAATGCTGTCTAAGAAATGTTTAAAAGATAATAAAGGTAACTACCATGTGCTTTTTCTACTATGTGCTTTTTTAAGTGATGCTTAAAAGAAAACATAGGATTCATTTTTTTTTATCAAATTCTACATTTTCTTCAGTTTTTAGCAAACTATTTTTTCTTTATAAATGCATATAAATAATGGGATGCATGTATAAATGCATATAAATAATGGGATGTATGTATAAATTAAATAATGGGATGTATGTATAAATGTATATAAATAATGGGATGTATGTATAGATGCATATAAATAATGGGATGTATGTATAAATTAAATAATGGGATGTATGTATAAATGCATATAAATAATGGGATGTATGTATAGATGCATATAAATAATGGGATGTATGTATAAATGCATATAAATAATGGGATGTATGTATAAATGCATATAAATAATGGGATGTATGTATAGATGCATATAAATAATGGGATGTATGTATAAATGCATATAAATAATGGGATGTATGTATAAATGCATATAAATAATGGGATGTATGTATAGATGCATATAAATAATGGGATGTATGTATAGATGCATATAAGTAATGGGATGTATGTATAAATTAAATAATGGGATGTATGTATAAATGCATATAAATAATGGGATGTATGTATAAATGCATATAAATAATGGGATGTGTATAGATGCATATAAATAATGGGATGTATGTATAAATTAAATAATGGGATGTATGTATCAATGCATATAAGTAATGGGATGTATGTATAAATTAAATAATGGGATGTATGTATAAATGCATATAAATAATGGGATGTATGTATAGATGCATATAAGTAATGGGATGTATGTATAAATTAAATAATGGGATGTATGTATAAATGCATATAAATAATGGGATGTATGTATAGATGCATATAAATAATGGGATGTATGTATAGATGCATATAAGTAATGGGATGTATGTATAAATTAAATAATGGGATGTATGTATAAATGTATATAAATAATGGGATGGATGTATAAATGCATATAAATAATGGGATGTATGTATAAATGCATATAAATAATGGGATGTGTATAGATGCATATAAATAATGGGATGTATGTATAAATTAAATAATGGGATGTATGTATCAATGCATATAAATAATGGGATGTATGTATAGATGCATATAAATAATGGGATGTATGTATAAATGTATATAAATAATGGGATGGATGTATAAATGTATATAAATAATGGGATGGATGTATAAATGCATATAAATAATGGGATGGATGTATAAATGTATATAAATAATGGGATGGATGTATAAATGTATATAAATAATGGGATGTATGTATCAATGCATATAAATAATGGGATGTATGTATAGATGCATATAAATAATGGGATGTATGTATAGATGCATATAAATAATGGGATGTATGTATAAATGTATATAAATAATGGGATGGATGTATAAATGCATATAAATAATGGGATGGATGTATAAATGTATATAAATAATGGGATGTATGTTGGGATGTATGTATGTATTAATGCATATAAATAATGGGGTGTATGTATAAATGTATATAAATAATGGGATGGATGTATAAATGCATATAAATAATGGGGTGTATGTATAAATGTATATAAATAATGGGATGTATGTTGGGATGTATGTATGTATTAATGCATATAAATAATGGGGTGTATGTATTATTCAGGTACATCAAATACATTAACAACTACCGCGTGTACCAGCAGAGCTATTATACTCAGGAGTTTGTAGAAGCACCAAGTTTCCTGCGAGAGTACGAGACCCAAAGTCTGGAAATGCACTTGCCACCTGACGAGGCCGTCGCAATTGGTGGTGAGGTACAAATGGATTTTAACACGGAGGGTATATCCACAGTTGAGGCTATGGGCGGAGCTGCTATAAATCCAGTCTATGAAGCGTAAGTGCCGATTCTTTACAAATAACCCTTTTAAGTTAAATTAAGATCCTATTCATCTTCATTCTGTTAGTAAAGGTTATAATCCATATGTCTGTCCGTCTGAAACAAAACTTTGTGTTTGCATCTATTCATTTTTTTTTTGTTTTTGGTAGGACGATTTGCCACGATGTAAAGATGATCATGTTATAGGTTGATTTGACGACGTGTACAAGTTATCCCTTTACACCTTTGTACTTATAGCCTCTTGTGTAAAGACAGCGGCCAATACTTCATGTTTGGCTGTACATCTAGTTGTTTATTTTTTAAGGGATTGTTTTTATATTTTGGTAGGATGAATTGTCATGATGTGAGGATAATCATATTAAATGGTAAATTGGATGCGATGAGTTTCAAGGAAAATTAACAAATTTGCATTTATAGCCTCGAATGTGATGAAAATTATACATACCTTGTTTTTTTTTTTTACTTGTCCTGTATTTTTAGCTTTGAAACTTTGCATAGTTGTTCTACATCATAACATCACACAGCAAATCAAGTTTCATAACTCTGTTGTGCATTTTGCAAAAATTATACTCCCCTTTTTGAACTTTGGTTAGGTTTTGCGTTAAGGTCCACTTTTTTCAGTAACTATTACCGCTACATGGAACTTAGAATTTTGGTTAAGGTCTTGTTTAATAATAGAATCATTCCTAGCTGGCATGGAGCCGCATTGGGGATTGTAAAATATTCTGTTAATCATGATCAACATTTTGTTGCATTTCTGTTTTCAGAGAAGAATTTGATCGTCCACGTATCGGGATGCAATCCTACACCCAAGACACCACCTTACTCTAGACTGACTTCCCTTGCCACACATGCCAACAACTACAAAGTACAGTTAAACTGTGATGAAAAACTAACATAAAATACCGCACAACAAATAAACAGAGACTCATATTGCAAAGTATTTTTATAGTGCAATTGATCGAATCAACAAAAAAGGGAAACAATGTGACTGAGTGAAACTTCTGTTCCATTCCAAGAAACAATAATAATCAAAATAAATTGTTGTGTAACAAGTGATTTTTTATATAGTTTATTAAAATTATTTTATAAACATTCTAAGTTTGTGATACATTGTACACCTTTTTTATTCTTCATTTGAATCTGACATTTTTTTCCATCGAATTTAAAAACTTGATTTTCTGAACTTTATATTTTTTACTTCAAGTTGTTACATGCTATACATATATGCAATAATTTCGTTGAAGATTTGTAAAAAATAAGATGGCATGTGCTTGCCATGCCTTGTAGATTAGAATTGTTTATGCTTTAAGCTTGAAGAGTGAGAGTGAGCGAGACAGAGAGAGAGAGAGAGAGAGATAGAGAGAGAGGTTTGCATTTTAGATGTGTGCACTAATTTGACAAGTTATTGTTTATACCGTGTTCTAAACATAACATTTATATAAGTGCAATTTTAGAGCAAAAAAAAAAAAGTCCAAAATTATTTTTTTCCTCAATTTATTCGTGATGTAATATTTTTTGAACAACTGGCACATGCACCCTCTTGTTTAATTATGCTTCATACTTGCCTAATACTCAAATATTTCAGTTTCTTTGTCAGCCAAGTGTTTCTTCAACTAAACTAACCCACCAGAACTTGTGTAAGAAAATATACCAAGCACAAAAACCTACCAAGGTGCTTCCATGCATACCATTTTGGCAAAGAAACTGTTAAGGCACAATGTTACGCGTTTCATAGAACACAAATTTGTATCGTTTTCTACATATCATCATGTTATACATAGTGCTATTATAAACATTATTTTTATACTCTTAAAGGAATTCTAGTAAATCCACGTTGATTTGTATTAATTGATGTATATTTTTATGCAAAAAAAAACTAACAGTATACACCATTTGTTTTCATCTGGAAATGGTTAACAAGGTACTCATTAAGTCATTGCTAAGATTTTCTAACGGAAATGAGGAGCAATGACTGATTATTAAATTTGAAAGAATTTGTATTTTTTTTACAAATAAAGACATGAATTCTACATGAAGAGTGTTTTTTTCTGTTGAATTCCAATCATAAATTTGACTTGCGATGAAATTGTTAAAGAAGAAACTCCGTCTCTGGTCTGGTCCCTTATCGCCAAGAATCTATCGGTGATTGTTTAAGTTTGTGTGGTTAGCTCTACTCTTTATATGCTAACATCAAGCCATGGAGCTATTAAAGGGGCTGATGCACTATTTTCAAACAAGATTTATTTAAAAGGGCTCTTACAACCTTAAAAATAGTTTGACGAATTTTCAAAATGCCATGAAAAATAAAGGAGATATGGCCAATTGAAAATTTACAAAGAACATGAATGGAGGCGGCCATCTTGGAACGATGACGTCATCACGCCTTTTTACTATATATGGTATATTGACAACATGTTGTAAAGCAAAGAAAATCATTGCAAATTGATAAAAAATAAATATACATATGTAAAATGTATAAACTGTATGCTTATTTTTCATTTCTAACGACTTTCTTAGCTTTAAAAGACATTTAATCAGAATGCCATATATGGTAAAAAAGGTGCGATGATGTCATCGTTCACAAATTTGTGTTTCTTTGCTCATTTTCAATAGGACATAACTTCTTTATTTTTGATGGCATTTTGATAATTATTTCAGCTTTGTTCAAGATTGTCAGTGCCCTTTGAAACAAACGTTGTTTTAAAATAGTGCATCAACCCCTTTAATGCTAATTTTATGACCCTTTCGGGGATTGAACCCACAACCTCCTGTATACGAGGCAGAGGCTGTACCACTGCTGTGGTATTATGTTATATGTCTAACACACTTGTTGATTCAAAGTGTTTTATGGTAAAAAAAATATATGGAGAGTGAGGGGAATAGACAATAATCCAAATATAACTTGCATGGAAAGAAATATTGTTTGGAGAGACATAACTTGTGGACACATCTGTTTTAACAGAAACGTTTTAACAAAATAATAAATACCATCAACTTCCCTTGAAGAAACTAACCTGCCAAATAACTGCAAAACTAAAAACCGTTTATCAAAACCCAATCCAGGTGTTCAGGTCATATAAATGTTTATGTGCTGATTAAAAGTATAGGATTTTTCACGGGTTCTTAAAATACCTGTGATTGAATATGCGTCGAATGAATTATGATTTGGCAACTCTCAATTCAGTGCTCCAGCTTTTGGGTTTGGCCTGGCTGGTTAAAGCCGTTCATATTGTGTCTGTAGAGTTTGGATTCTTATATGCAAGTTATATATATTCCTCGACATCAGTAGGTTTAGAAACGGTGTACATATGTTGTAAAATCCGGGTGGTGTTGACCGGATAGCTACTTTATATATATATACACCACATAATCAGTAGGTTTAGAAACAGTGTACGTATGTTGTGACGTTTGGCTGTTGTAGGCAGGATAGGGACTTTAAAAATATAGTAAGTAATATAAACAAGAGGCCCAAGAGGGCCTGTGGACGCTCTACTGGCTAACATGGCTCTTATAACATCAATGAAGCGAGTGAAAATTTACGTTTTTTTGAAAGTTTCGGGCAAAACCCGAACTTGTTGACTAAATCAAGGGCCTGGTAAAAAATCGGGTAAAGTTTGGTAAAGATCAGATGAAAAATGAAGGCCCTACCGTATTAACGAGGGAAAATATAGCATTTTTAACTAAATCAAGCCATAACTCCTCTGTTACTGGTCCGACTGGTCCAACATAGAGCTAAAAATAGAAGGAAAAAAAGGAAAAAAATTATTAATTTAAAAAAAAAAAAAAAAGAAATTGAAAAAAGAAGAAATTGAAGAAAAAACACACCATTTTTAACTAAATCAAGAGCCATAACTGGTCCAACATAGAGCTAAAAAAAAATTGAAAAAATATAAATACAAATTGAAAAAAAAAGAAAAAAGGAAAAAAAAAAGAAAAAAGAAAAAGAAAAAATTATGTAAAAAATAATATAAAAAAAGAAAGTCATAAAATCTAGTAAAGTTTGGCAAAGATCAGATGCAAAATGAAGGCCCAATCGTATGACGAGGCAAAAATTATAGCATTTTTAAAAAAATCAAGGGCCATAACTCCGCTGTTACTGGTCCGATCTGGCTGGTTTTCAAACTTGACCAAACTTTCATTGACATTAACAATCTGATACAGTTTGGTAAAGATCGGATAAAAAATTAAGGCCCTATCATCTTAACGAGGCAAAATATATATAGTATTTTGAACTAAATCAAGGGTCATAAACTCCGCTGTTATTGGTCCGATATGAATGGTTTTCAACCTTGTCCGAGCTTTCGTTGATATTAACAATCTGATAAAGTTTGGGTAAGCCCTTATCGTCTTAACGAGGCAAAATATAGCATTTTTAACTAAATCAAGGGCCATAACTCTGAACTTGTTCGAGCTTTCAACGACATTAACAATCTGATAAAGTTTGGTAAAGATCGGATGAACAATGAAGCCCCTATCGTCTTAACGAGACAAAATATAGCATTTTTAACTAAATCAAGGGCCATAACTCCGCTTTCATTGATATTAACAATGTGGTAAAGTTTCGTAAAGATAGGATGAAAAATGAATGCCCTATCGTCTTAACGATGTAAAATATAGCAATATAGCATTTTTAACTAAATCAAGGGCCATAACTCCGCTGTTACTGATCCGATCTGGCTGGTTTTCAAACTTGTCCGAGCTTTCATTGATATTAACAACCTGTTAAAGTTTGGTAAAGATCGGATGAAAAATGAAGGCCCTATCGTCTTAACGAAACAAAAGTTAACGACGGACGGACGACGGACAACTCGCCATCCCATAAGCTCTGCTGGCCCTTGGCCAGTAGAGCTAAAAATTGATGCTGCACTCACACTGTAAACAGAACTGGAATAGAAAGCCAAAGGCCAAAAAAAATAATTCTGCTTTAGTACAAGACAGAGAAGATGATATACATCGAAATGGCAATGTATTTCACTTTATTTCGGACCAGAGCCAACCGGGCCAGAGAAATTCATGTACTGCAATGTATGGGATTTGGTAATCGGTGGAGTGGGCTGCATTCTGTAATACAATTAAGCTTTCAAACAGTATTCTATGGTTATCAAGCAAAATCACTAATTTTCAGTTTTTATACCCCGTCATGAAAGTGTCCAAATATTCTACAAGACAGCATTATGTTTTTACCAAAAGAAGGTTCAGGATTATTGGTCGGCCATCTTTAAAAAAAAAGGCTCAAGTTTGTGTATAAGGAAACATTAACTATCAAAATCATTCAACCAGAACATGGCGATGATATGCGCAAATAGGTTTGGTATCGACTATCCCCGCCAATTTCATTGAAATCCACCTAGGTTCAGGAAAACTAGTCTGGACAAAGACAAATCTTAAAAGGGCCATAACTCTGTCAAAAATCATTCAACCGGAACACCGAGATGACATGCGTAACTAGACTTGGTACTCATCATCCCCGCCAAGCGGCCTGGAGTTCAGAAGAGACTAGCCTGGATAAAGTTTGTGTATTAAAAACCTTTATTGGGCCATAACTCTATCAACAATCATTCAACCAGAACACGGCGATGACATGCACAACTAGGCTTGATACTGATCATCCTTGCCAAGTTTCGTTGAAATCCAGCCAGGGGTTCAGGAGAACTAGTCTGGACAAAGTTTGCAAACCTTTAAATGGTCATAACTCCACCAAACATCATTCAACTATGATTTGTACCTGTATACCTAGTCCTGGTTCTGTTCATTCCTAAAAGATTTTTTTCTGAAATCCGGAAAGGGGTTCAGAAGAACTAATTGGGGAGCAGATCGTAAAGTCCTCTTGCGACTTTACAGATCTCTTATCAGATCCAAGCTGGACTACGGTTCAATAGTATATGGATCGACTCGCAAGTCATACTTGCAGATTCTCGATCCTATACATAATCAAGGATTACGACTCACCTTAGGAGCCTTTCGTACATCACCAGCCGAAAGTCTATGTTGAAGCTAATGAACCATCAATGTCTCATAGACGGGACAAATAAGCCCTTCAATATGCCATTAAATTACAATCTAACCCTTCAAATCCAACTTTCGATACTGTTTTTAATCCTAATTATGAACCTCTTTTTGATCGAAAACCGAAGGCCATTCGGCCATTTGGTCTTCGTATTAAACCAAAATCAAGTCACTGAAATCGACCTAAATTTGATTGCCAAGTACAAAGTACCACAAATTCCACCGTGGACTTTGGAAACACCAACAATTATTTTTGGTCTTTGTAATAATAACAAATCCATTACAGATCCTACTATCTTTCAAAGCAAATTTAATGAAATTAAATCGAAATACAGTAACTTTCAACATATATACACAGATGGTTCTAAAGATGGAGACAAGGTAGCTGCAGCAGCTGTTGTTCACAAACATAGCATAAAGAGCCGCCTGCCTGACAAGGCCTCTATCTTTTCAGCTGAACTTAAGGCAATTGAACTTGCCTTAAATTATATTCAGTAATCTGATGATGACCATTTCGTAATCTTTTCGGATTCCCTTTCATCTCTTTAAGCACTGGGTAATATTAAACATAATCCAATTGTGCTTCAACTTTTAGAAAAGTACAATTCTCTTAAAGTTGATAATGTTATTATTTTTTGCTGGCTTCCAAGCCATGTAGGAATACGTAGTAATGATAGAGCTGATAGTGCTGCTAAGGCAGCATTAGGTTTACATATATCTAATACCAAATTACCTTATACTGATTTTAAAAGCTGTATCAACACATATATTCGTAACTCTTGCAAGCCGCTTGGGACTTGTCGGTGAACAATAAACTCCATTCCATTAAACCGTTACTCAGAGAATGGTGTCCTTCTAGTAGACCCATTCGTCGAGAGGAAGTTGTCCTAGCCAGGGTCAGGATAGGGTCAGGATAGGGCATACACGCTATACTCATTCATATTTATTACAAGGTGAGCAGTTGCCAGAATGTATACCCTGTTTTGCACCGGTCAAACATATTTTGTTGGAATGTGTAGACTTTGATCCTATGCGACAAAGATACTACACAGTATACTTTGAAAGAGTTATTTGATGCTATAGATTTTAGTCTTGTTTAAGATTTCCTTAAAGAAATCAGACTTTATAAATCAATATAATATTTTCCTATATATATTAACTTGTTTACAAGCCCGTTGGTGGGCATTTGTCGATTTACATATATACATAGATTATATTGCTACCATATCATCCCTTATTTGTAGATAGTTTTATCTTTATACGTTTAAATTATTTTTAATTACTACTTCATTCCTTCATGATTCATCGGTTTTTGCGCACAATATGACCTATTTATGTGTTGATGTGCCGTAAAACACCATTCATTCCATTCCTGACAAAGTTTGTGTATTAAAACCTTTAAAGGGCCATAACTCTGCCAAAATCATTCAACCCGAACATGGTGAGGATATGTACAACTAGGCTTGGTACTGTTCATCCCCGCAAAGTTTCATTGAAATCCAGCCAAATGAAGGCCGTATCTTAGAGAGACAACATACAGCATTTTTTAACTAAATCAAGGACCATAACTCCGGTGTTAATAATCTGATTTGGTTGGTTTTCAAACCTGTCCAATATTTCATTGATAGTAACAATCTGGAAAGTTTGGTAAATATCAAGTGAAAAATGAAGGCCCTATCGTCTTAATGAAGCAAAATACATATTTTTAACTAATTCAAGGGCGTGGTGTTACTGGTCCAATCTAGCTGTTTGTCAAACTCGTCCGAGCTTTCATTGATATCACCAATCTGGTAAAGTTCAGAAAATATCTGATGAAAAATGAAGGCCCCATCGTGTTAACGAGGCCTTATTATACCATATTTCAGAAAATCAAGGGTCATAATTCCAATGTTAATGGTCCATTCTGGCTGGTTTTCGAACTCTTCCAAGCTTTCATTGATATCAACAACCTGGTAGAGTTTGTTAAAGATCGGATGAATAATGAAAGCCTTATTTTGTTAACGAGGCAAAAGAAAGCAATTTTAACTAAATCAAGGGCCACAACTCTGTGTTACTGGTCCGAACTGGCTGGTTTTCGAACTCGTCTGAGCTTTCATCGTTATTAACAATCTGGTAAAGTTTGAAAAAGATTGGATGAAAAATGAAGGCCCTATCGTGTTAACGAGGCAAAAGTTAATGGCCGGCCGGCTGGCCGGATAACTCACCATCCTATATAAGGCCAGTAGAGCTAAAAAATATCCAAAATGGATTGGATATGGCCATGTGAAATTTTCAACCAAATGAGCAATGTCAACCATATAGTACATGACAGTAATTCAAAACCATTGATGTGAACATAACAACAGGAAGAATACTTATACACTGCAAAAAGTGTGCCCTAACTGAAAAGTTTGGTACAATTTTGCACATAATAGTTTTCTAGTTTAGGTGAAATAAATTGGTCCATAGAATAGGTCTATTTATCCAGCCCCGTTTCCAAGTTTGCATATGCGGTGTCATGATAAAGACCTTGAATGAGCATGATAAAATGATCATGAAGTAGGGGTCCTATTGCTCCAACTCTAGCGGGATTTGCAGTGGTTGTATTCTACCCCGGAAACCTCACGGGGAGCTCAGACCGTTATAAAACAAGTGACGAACCAACAGTGGTGCGAATGCCAAATTGCGAATTCAATATTTTAACTGAAAAACCTAAGTAAAAAGGGGGGATAATTCAGGTAAAATACATGGCAGAGTTATGGTTCTTGTCATATAACTGTGTAATGATAACCTGTGTGCCAAGTTTCCGATATTTTGTTTTTGAGAAATGAGGAAAAACAAAAGCTTTAACCAAATACTTTAACCAAAACATCAAAACGCGTAGATGGACAGATAGACAGACGTAAATTGCTAAACTGTAAGTCTGGATTTGCTATGCAATCCGACTACAAAGAAGACTTATAAATAAATGACAGCAAAACACTTATTAAATCAGAACATTTCCATCTCCTACATCATGGTTTAAAATGATTTTTAACTAGTATTTTTCTTTCTGATTTTTTTCTGAACTTTTCAGAAATTTTGTAACAAACAACAACTGAAATCTGTATCACTAGAGCGCTTGCTTAATTCCAGGACTATTTACTGATTTTGTTTTAAGCCAGCAGTCTAGCGATACTGATTACAGAGTTACCATTATATATTGACTGGTATGCCAGTTTGCTGTTATTCATTAAATCACATTCTGTAGAATCAAGCCGAATATTGTAACCAGTCAACCTCGGCTGTAAACATTTGAAACTTCAACACACAACTGTTACAGTTCATATATGCATCATATTCTGACCAAGCACATATATCAAATTATCAATATATAGTTGTTACGCATGAACATTTATTATTAATCTTGTATGTTTTTTTTATATGTTCAGGGGTATTTTACAAGGATACAAATCCAATTTGGTTTAAACATATTTTATTTCTGCATTTTTACAATATATATATTACAATATTACAATACATAGTTATTAAACATTGTTAATAGTATTGGAATGAACGTAAAATGTTATCGAGTTGCTTTGGTGGGGTGGGGAGGGGTTAACAAACCTTCATATCAATCATTCATAAGAATGAGCTTACGATGATGGACAGACGGACAATGATGGACAGACTGACGATGATGACAAACGCACCTTTGCTGCACAAGCTGTTCTGCCCTATGGCCAGTAGAGCCGAAAAATATGCCTCTGCTTGTATCCTTAGTCTCTACAATCACTAATACGTGCACTGCAAGCACTTTTTAACTTTTATATAATCTCAGTTGTTTCAGACTAGGGCTCACATGGAGGGTATTGAATCCCGTCTAAACAAGCACCATAACAACCCAGATGTCATGGATTCCTCAGTATTTCACCCTCTTTAAACACAGATGTGATTCATACATCTCCTTCAAACAAGCACCATAACAACCCAGATATCATGGATTCCTCAGTATTTCAACCTCTTTAAACACAGATGTGATTCATACATCTCCTTCAAACAAGCACCATAACAACCCAGATATCATGGATTCCTCAGTATTTCACCCTCTTTAAACACAGATGTGATTCATACATCTCCTTCAAACAAGCACCATAACAACCCAGATGTCATGGATTCCTCAGTATTTCACCCTCTTTAAACACAGATGTGATTCATACATCTCCTTCAAACAAGCACCATAACAACCCAGATATCATGGATTCCTCAGTATTTCACCCTCTTTAAACACAGATGTGATTCATACATCCCCTTCAAACAAGCACCATAGCAACCCAGATATCATGGATTCCTCAGTATTTCACCCTCTTTAAACACAGATGTGATTCATACATCTCCTTCAAACAAGCACCATAACAACCCAGATGTCATGGATTCCTCAGTAATTCATCCTCTTTAAACACAGATGTGATTCATCAAATATCAGGTGTTTTCCTTGACTTCATTGTGAAATACAAATGTGATCTTCTCCGATGCTTCTGAGAGGTACCATTCCTGAAAATATAAATTGCACATTTCAAAGCTCACTAAAGGCATATAACAAAATGAAGTATGCAAGACAACAACTTGATCCAACAAACAATATAATGGTACACACAGGTGCAGTATACAATATAATGGTACACACAGGTGCAGCATATAATATAATGGTACACACAGCTGCAGCATATAATATAATGGTACACACAGCTCCAGCATATATTAACATAATTTCTTAAAACCCTTCCGCTTTTGATTGGTTAAGAGCCAAGGAGTACCATACCATATAACCCGCCGGTGACCAGTAATACGAAAGCCTACTGAAACATTAAATCAAAATGGCATACAACTAAAGATCTTAACTCCCTATTAAACATTACTTTTCTATGAGTTCTACTGTATCTTGTTTTACTAGGGTGCACACCCTGTTTTTATGCTCCCCAATATTTTCTGAGGAGCATATAGTCGCCGCTTTGTCTCTCCTTCCGTCCGTCCCACTTTTGTCCTGAGCATAACTTCAAAACCACTTATGGGACTGCAATGAAACTTCAATGATAGCGGGCAATGAGAGGAAGTGCAGAGTGCAAGAACCGTAACTTTGTCATCATTCAAATTAGAGATGGCCTTTGTAATTTTATACTTGGAATTCTTGTCCTGAGCATAACTTCAAAACTACTGATGAAACTATAATGAAACTTCACACAATGGTAGAGGGCAATGAGAGGAAGTTCAGAGTGCAAGAACCGTAATTCTGTCATCATTCAAATTAGAGTTTGCCCTTTGTAATTTTATACTTAGAATTTTTGTCCTGAGCATAAATTCAAAACTACATATGGGACTGCAATGAAACTTTAAACAATGATAGAGGGCAAAGAGAGGAGTGCAGAGTGCAAGAAACACAACTCTGCCATTATTTGAGTCATTGCCCTTTGTAATTTCATACTTATAATTTTTGTCCGGAGCATAACTTCAAAACTACATAAGAGATTGCAATGAAACTTCAAAGGCAAGAACCGTAACATTGTCATCATTCAAATTAGAGTCATTCCCCCTTGTATTTTTTATACTTGGAATTCTTGTCCGGAGCATAACTTCAAAACTACTGATGGGACTTCAAATTAAAAACTGCTGGGTGATACAAAGTCATGTCATAAGTTAAGGATACATTTCGGGGAGCGTCCATCGATTCTACCGATTTTCTTGTTTTAAATTTATTTTCAATATTTGATCATCCATGAAAACAGATGACACTTTTACAAATAGTCCATTCAACGGTTTTTGTTTTAAAAATTAAAATTAAACTTGCAATATTTATTAGTCATACCATTTAAGAAGTATGTCAGAATGCTTCGTTGATTCGACATAAGCTCCTGTTTTGTCAATCTTTCCTAAAACCAAAGAACGCCCGACCCTAGTTGCAAAACATGTTACATGATAATGTGTGAAAATATAGAACAAAATCAGTATGTCGAGATGGTTTTATAATAACTTTTTTGGAGTTGACGTAAAACTCAAAGTAAAGCCTAAGGTAAACGAAAGTGGACCTGAACATATATATTGTTTTTGCTTTTCTGGCTATTTTGTTGAGATTTAGTCTGAGTTTTCATTGATATCAACCATCTGGCCAGTTTAGTAAAGCCTAAGGTAAACGAAAGTGGACATGAACATATTTTTTTTGTTGCTTTTCTGACTATTTGGTTGAGATTTAGTCTGAGCTTTCATTGATATCAACAATCTGGTCAGTTTGATCAGTTTGGTAAAGATCAGATAAAAAGTTATGGCCCTTTGGTAAAGATTGGATGAAAAGTTATGGCCCTTTGGTAAAGATCGGATGAAAAGTTAGGGCCCTTTGGTAAAGATCGGATGAAAAGTTATGGCCCTTTGGTAAAGATAGGATGAAAATGAGTTAAAGTTATCAGATAACAGAAACGGAGGATGACAGACATGCTATCCCGTAAACTCACATGGCCAGTATAGATAACAAGAGCATTGCCTAGTGAGGCATATACGCCTGCTGTTGGCAAGGTTAAGTTCCAGGTTAAACCTTTTTCTAAGGGAAATAACTCAAACTAGAGCTATCGTCTTTGTCGCCTTTTATGGGCGACAAATATACCCCTGCTACCAGTCCCTCCGATTCCCCACCATACTGTTTGAGTAAAGATTGAGTGGGATTGGCTTTTCATGATCAGGTAATGATGGCCTTGACCTTTGACCTACTGATATCAAAACCAATAGGGGCCATCTTTTCATCACAGGCAGTCCACCTATTAAGTTTCATGAGATTTGCTTCAGGGGGAGAGAAGTTACGGAGAAGACAAGATTTTTTATTACCGGTTCCCAGTGACCTTGACCTTTGACATACTGACCTCAAAATCAATAGAGGTCAACCTCTCACCACAGGCAGTTCACCTATGAGGTTTAATGAGCTTTGCTTCAGGGGACGAGGAGTTATGGAGCAGACAAGGATTTTCGTTATCGGATGCCGGTGACCTTGACCTACTGACCTCAAAATCAATAAGGGTTATCCTCTCACCACAGGTAGTTCACCTAGAAGTTTCATGAGATTTGCTTCAAGGGGGAGAGGAGTTATGGAGCGGACAAAGTTTTTCATTATCGGGGCCCGATGACCTTGACCTTTGACTTACTGACCTCAAAATTAATATCCTCTCATCACAGGCAGTCCACCCATAACGTTTTATGAGATTTTCTTCATGGGGAGAGGAGTTATGGAGCGGACAAGGTTGCGTGTACAGACAGACAGATAGACGGACAGGGTAAAACTTTGTTTAGCAGGGGTATAAAAATATGAATCAGAGAGTTATGGTTCTTTATAAGATGTATTCACTGTATCATGTTGAAGAAGTTTAGACAGTTTTATTGTTCTAGACAGACAGATGGACGGATGGATGCCAAGACATAATATGTCCCTACGGGTGCACAAAAAAACTACATTTCCGCTGTAATTGTGTACTTACTGGATAATCCAGGACAACAGAGCCAGCATGATGTTTCCATTCCAAAGCTCATCCATGCCCAAATTTCTCTTTTTCTGAAATTGAAGACATTTTTTTTGTTTTGTTTACTACACATGCAAATGAATCACTATAGTAGAAGATAATCATTTAACAAGAGCTGTCGGAGAACAGCGCAGCTGGACTATTCGATTTTTCAGAGAATAATAAATTATACTGCTAGTATATACCATCAGAAAACAAGGCTAAAACAATGTGGGGTGGGGTTGGGGGCGCAACATAACTCTGTGTAAGAATTGATCAAACTACAGAGAAATATGTAAAAAAAATATATAATTTTTTTATCAAGTTTTGAGTGGGGGTGTGGGGTGGGGTAGGGGGTGGGGGAGAGGTGGGGAGGGTGATGGGGGTAGTGGGTGGTGGTGAGGGCAATATATATGTGTAAGAAGCTATGTAAGAATTCACCAAAAAACACAAAAAATAAAATAAAAATAAAAATAAAAATCGAGTTTTCAGTGCGGATGGGGGAGACGCGGGGGTGAGGAAAGCAACATATATGTGTAAGAAGCTATGTAAGAATTGACCAAAACAACACACAAATATGGTAAAACAAAATAAAAATATTTCGAGTGGGGTGGGGTGGGGTGGGGGGGGGGGGGGGGGTGTGTGGAGAGGCAGGGAATGGGGTGGAGGGGACAACATATATGTGTAAGAAGCTATGTGTTAGAATTTACCAAAACAACAGATATATGTAAAAAAACAATAAACATTAAATAAAAATATTCCATTACGATCGTGGGGGTGGGGTGGGGTGGGGGGAGGGGTGGCAACACAGCTATGTGTAAGAATTGACCGAAACACCACAAAAATATGTAAAAAAAAACAAAAACAAAAGTTTTGTGTGTGTGTGTGTGTGTGTGGGGGGGGGGGGGGGGGGGGGGGGGGGGGGGGGGGGGGGGGGGGGGGATGGAAACATATATGTGTAAGAAGCTATGTGTAAGAATTGACCAAAACAACACAGAAATATGTAAAAAAAAATAAAAATTAAATAAAATTAATAAAAATATTCTAGTTTCGAGCGGGGTGGGAGGGTGCGGGGTGGGTGGGTGGGGGGGGGGGTGGGGGGGGGGGGGGGGGGGTGGAAGAGGGAGCAACATATATGTGTAAGAAGCTATGTGTAAGAATTGGGTGGGTGGGGGGGGGGGGGGGTAGTGGGGGGTGGGGTGGAGAGGCAGGGAAAGTAAGAATTTACCAAAACAACACAGATATATGTAAAAAACAATAAACATTAAATAAGAATATTCCATTTCGAGCGTGGGGGTGGGGTAAGGGAGGGGAGGTGGGGCAACACAGCTATGTGTTAGATTGACCAAAACAACACAGAAATATGTAAAAAATCATAATAAAAAAATAAAGAGTTTCGAGTGTGTGTGTGTGGGGGCGTAGGGGTGACGGAACAACATATATGTGTAAGAAGCTATGTGTAAGAAGCTATGTGTAAGAATTGACCAAAACAACACAGAAATATGTAAAAAAAAAAAAAAAAAAAAAAAAAAAATATTCTAGTTTCGAGCGGGAGTTCGGGGTGTGTGGGTGCGGGGGGTGGGGGAAGAGGGAGCAACATATATGTGTAAGAAGCTATGTGTAAGAAGCTATGTGTAAGAATTGGGTGTGGGGGGGTGGGGGTAGTGGGGTGTGGGGGTGGAGAGGCAGGGAAAGTAAGAATTTACCAAAACAACACAGATATATGTAAAAAACAATAAACATTAAATAAAAATATTCCATTTCGAGCGTGGGGGTGGGGTAGGGGAGGGGGGAGGTGGGGCAACACAGCTATGTGTAAGATTGACCAAAACAACACAGAAATATGTAAAAAAAAAAATAATAAAAAAATAAAGAGTTTCGAGTGTGTGTGTGGGGAGCGTAGGGGGTGACGGAACAACATATATGTGTAAGAAGATATGTGTAAGAATTGACCAAAACAACACAGAAATATATAAAAAAGATAAAATTTAAATAAAAAATATTCTAGTTTCGAGCGGGGCGTGTGGGTGCAGGGGGTGGGGGAAAAGGGAGCAACATATATGTGTAAGAAGCTATGTGTAAGAAGCTATGTGTAAGAATTGGGTGGGGGGGGGGGGTAGTGGGGGTGGAGAGGCAGGGAAAGTAAGAATTTACCAAAACAACACGTAGGGGAGGGGAGGTGTGGCAACACAGCTATGTGTAAGATTGACCAAAACAACACAGAAATATGTAAAAAAAAAATAAAAAAATCTAGTTTCGAGCATTGGGGGGGGGGGGGGGGGGGGGGGGGGGGGGGGGGGGTGCGGGGGGCAACATGTGTAAGAATTGACAAAAGCACCACAGAAATATGTAAAAATAAATAAAATAAAAAATTCAAGTGGGAGTGGGGGAGGGGGGGGGGGGGGGGGGGGGGTTGAGAGGCCGGGGGGGGGGAGGGCAGGGTTGGGGGGGGGGGGGGGGGGCAACATATATGTGTAAGAATTGACTAAAACAACACAGAAATATGTAAAACATTTTAAGGGCTATCAGAATTTGGGTTCCATGGGAGCCCAGGGGTTACAGGAACCAAAATTACTTAAGCAGCCCTTAAGATAATGCTATAAGGAAGCTAATGGCCAAATATGATTGTGCTAGGGTAAGAATTGTAAGAGATATAGACTTGTAAACACAGCTTACACGCAAAATTTGATGTGAAATGGGACACATTTTATGGGCTATCATAATTTGGGTTCCATGGGAGCCCATGGGTTACAGGAACCAAAATTGCTTATGCCGCCCTTAAGATATTCTATAAGGAAGCCCATGGCTACATTTGGTTGTGCTAGGATAAGAAGTGGAAGAGATATAGACTTGTAAACACAGCTTACACGCAAACCTTGATGTGGGACGCCGATGCCAACGCCGACCCCGGGATGATTACATAAGCTCTCTTATTCTTTGAATAGTCGAGCTAAAAATCAGAACTATCACTGAAGGTGATGAATACCTCTGCTTAAGTTCTAAGTCAAACAAAGGGGCATAATTCTGTAATAAATTAGGCAACCATAAATAGGTGATGCAAAGGGACATAAGGTCATCAGTTGTTATGCGTATATAAAGTTTTGGAACAACCCATTCAAAACTGTTTGAGAAATGCAAGTAATAAAAATGTGTTACGCGATGTGACAGAACACAAATGTGTGACGCGACACAACAAAAGTATGTTATGCAATGGAATGTTTGGTGACTAATCGTAATACTTCCGACTTTAATTCAGAAAACTCCTAACAGTTCAATGGTGGTTGTTCAAAAACATGTTATCATACATGTGATATCCCGCCGAGGGATGACTTCTCCCGCTATTTCATTGTATCCCCCGCGCCTCTGCCGGTGTATACAGCCAATGCTTTCACCCCTGCTAAAAGTTTTCCTGGGGAAAGAATAAGCTAGCCAATTCTTTCCCCAGGGAAGAACCTGGCTAGCCAATTCTCTTCCACACCCACCCACACACCCTAGTTGAAAGTTTCCCCCAGGGAATGTATTTGGCTAGCAGATTTTTTGGCCATTTCAGTTTTTTTAAAATCTATTTTCTTGTTTTGTTTTTTTCTTTTTGATTTGACTTTGTAAACATCTGCTCAGAATATTATGTGTAGAAGATTTACATCTGCTAAGAATATTATGTGTAGAAGATTTTTTTTAATTTGATATATTACACTTGCAGTGTTTTTAAGACACAATAAAACAGATTAAAAAGAAAGATATAGGTAACGTTAGCCCTTTCCTTCTCCCCATATGGGCCGAGGTGGTTAACGTCTCTGACTTGAAATCACTTGCCCCTCACCGCTGTAGGTTCGATCCCTCAGGGGCCTAGGAATCTTTATGTGAGGGAGCTATCCAGCAGGCTTGCGGAACGTCTGTGGTTCTACCCAGGTGCCCGCCCTTGCACGAAAATTGTCCGGAGGGGCACCTGGGGTCTTCCTCCACCAATGGAAGCTGGAAAGTTGCCATATGACCTTAGCTGTTGGTGCGACTATAAAATCCAGTTCAATCAATCAATCAATCTCCCTATATGGAAAAGACTGAGGAATATATGATGTGAACATGGGGGGTGGAGTGGGGTGGGGGGGGGTGTAGGTTTGTGGGGGTGGGGGTTGGGGGTGGGGGTGGAAATTGGCTAGCTGACTTTATATATATTAAATGTATTTCTTTTTAATGTTAATGTATGTGTTAAAAAAAAAGAAGTTTGGATGGTGGAAAGAATCAGCTAGCCAATTGTTTTCCTGGGATAAAACTGGTCAAAATCCACCACTTTTTTTCAACCATGTTCAGTACATTTGGGTATTATAATGTATTGTGTAAGGATTAAAACCGAAGTGTTCCATATCTTTGAAAATGTCTGCTTTGAAGGTGAAATCACCCATCGGTATGCCATTCAAAATTGATTACACCTCAAATGATTCCCTCCGATCAGTCTATTGGGTGATACTGTGATTGGATTGTTTGTTTAATGACACATTTTGTCACGTGTCTAAATCTTAATTGATTAAAGACGATCATTTGAACTGAAGCTATATTGACGAGGTAATTAGTGAGTGACTGATAGGGACAGACACAATAAAAAGTTACAAAAATGTAATTAGCGAGAGACTGTTATTCAACAAATTTAAGCGATTAAGTGTTTTAACTAAAGCACGATTATTTTAAATAATCAATTGCAGTTTTAGAAG